>LPNX011050366.1:140520-161027 GCA_001517045.1 Pseudotsuga menziesii
GTGCCCTTCTTCATTAAATTGATTATTTATTGATGATTTAATGAACTGGAGTCAACAGAGGCACCTCCAACCACTTCTGATGTTCAGTTACACTTCAGTTAACCTCATCGAGCTTCATTGGAGTCATTGAAGCGCTACTACTTGTTGGTTGGCTTGTTGTGACATGTGTTTGACCTACTTTCAGTTAGACTCAGTCATTTATTGCACTCTAACTTCAGTTAGGGCTTAGTTGAGTCAATTAGGGTTTTGATCAGTGGTTAACTGGAGTGTTGACTATGGATTACCTTCAGTTAAGCTAGACTCACTCATTCAATTCGAATGACCTCCTTGGGAATTAGAATTGCTTTGTCATTCATGCTTGCAGCATGATCATTGTATTGTATTACTCATTCTTTGTGTGAATATACAAAGCGACTGCTCATTTTGTAGCCCAATTACACCATTTTCATGCCTTATTGTTATTAATCTTTGATAAGACTTGTGTTTAGTCCCTATATTACTGTGACAGATTAATATAACCAAGTTATTTGAAGGGAAGAACATAAACCGAAAGATGACTCTGAGAAACCAACTGAAGAATTTAAAGATGCAGAATGTGGAAACCATCGAGTCTTATTTTACAAGGGTCTCTCAGATCAAGGAATAGCTAGAAGCAGTAGATGAATATGTAGAAAATGTAGAAATTATGATGACCACCCTGAATAGTCTTCCTAGGGCATGGGACTCTTTCATTCAAGAAATCTGTGCCAGGAAGAAGCTAATCAAATTTAGCAGACTGTGGGAGGAATTCTCACAAAAAGAAGCTCTAATAGTAGCTCGAGAAGAAAACATGGGAAATGAAGATCAAGATCTCATAGTCCACACCAAGAAAACCAGAAGGGACCATCATCACTCCATAGGTAAGCATTCACACCCTAGAAGAGACCTATCTACTATCAAATGCTACACATGCGATGAGAAAGGACACATATTGAGATACTATCCTAAAATCAAAGGTGGTTCTCATAACAAAAAGGGAAACAAGAAAAGACATCATGCTCACACTGCAGAAGATGATAAACCTCCCAAGAAGAGAGCCAAACAAGAAAGCAATGATTCTTCAAGTGATGAAGAATATGTTCTGATCTCTGACCTCACGGGAACTGTCTCACGTGGAAGCAATGATTGGCTTATAGATAGTGGTGCTTCCAAACACATGACGGGATTTAAGGAATCCTTTATGAAACTATCAGAACATGAATCACCCCACAAGGTGAAACTTGGGGATGACTACCAGTATCCAATAAAAGGTAGTGGTGAATCCTCCTACAAGGGCTAGACTCGAGAAAGTCTATGAAAATGAAGGATGTCCTATTTGTACCAGGACTAAAGAAGAACCTTCTCTCCATCTCGGCACTAGATGCAAAAGGCATGAGGGTTGCATTTATAGATGGCCAAGTCCTAATGTGGCCAAAAAGAAAGACTATTGATGATGCAATAGTAATTGGAGAGCAAGAAGGAGGACTATACAAATTGAAGGGTCAACCAGAACAAGATTTGGTTCATGACTCAGTAGAACCAAATGAACTTTGGCATAGAAGGCTTACACATGTGCATTACAGGGCACTACCACTTGCAAGAAAAGTTGTTGAAGGTCTTCCAGGAATGCAGACAAAACATGAAGGTGTATTCAAAGGATGTGTGAAAGGAAAGAATACGAAGAAGACATTTCTAGTTAGCGAGAGCAAGGCAAAAGGAATCTTGGAAATCCTCCACTCTGATGTATGCGGTCCAATGTCATCCAGCTCTCTAAGCGGGTATGTATACTATGTTTCCTTCATTGATGATTTTTCTAGGAAGACATGGATATACTTCATGAAGAACAAAGATGAAGTATTCAGCAAGTTCAAAGATTTCTAAGCCTTGATTGAAAACTACACAGAGAAGAAGATCAAGATTTTTCGATCAGACAATGGCAGAGAATTCACAACAAATGAATTCAAGGAATTATGAAAAGATTCAGGGATTAATAGGGAGTTAACCATTCCATATAATCCACAACATAATGGGGTTGCAGAAAGAAACAATAGAACGATCATGGAAGCTGCAAGGGAAATGCTTCATCATCAAGATCTTCCCATGCATCTATGGGTAGAAGCTGCTAGAAAAAATGTATATGTACAGAATCGTACTCCACATAGAGTACTCGAGAACAAGACACCTGAAGAAGTGTTTTTCGGCAAGAAACCAGAAGTCAGTCATCTCAGAATATTTGGTTATCCAATGTACATACACATTCGAAAAGAAAAGAGGACAAAGTTAGATCCTTCAGGAAGGAAGGGCATATTTGTGGGATACTCTGAAAGATCAAAGGCTTACATAATATACTTCCCAGGATTCAAGAAGATCGACATCAGCAAGGACATAACCTTTGATGAAGACTCAGCTTACAACAAGTCCAGAAAGAGACATGCTGAAGAATCTGAAGAAATAGAAGTACCCAGAATTCATGACACAACCATGAACAAAGCAATTCCAGAAAAAGATCAAGAAGTAGAAGAACGTCAAGAACCTATAGATCCACCTCAAGAAAAGAATCCTCACAAGAGGAAACCTGCTTGGGTACGAGAAGCTATCCAAGGTGCAGAAAGATATGGGGCTCCAGAAGAAATACACAGAGAAAGGAAAAGAACCAGGTCCTGTTCCCGTTATGTAGCCTTATTATGTGACTTCATTGATAAAGAACCTTCCAACTATGAAGAAGCGGAAGAAAAGAAAGAATGGAAGGATGCTATGATCAAAGAGTATCAATCGATCATGAAGAATGATGTTTGGGATGTTGTCTCAAGACCAGAGGGGAAGTCTGTTGTGACTTCCAAATGGATCTATAAGATCAAGCATGCTGCAGATGGTAGCATAGAGAAATATAAAGCAAGATTTGTGGCTCGTGGTTTCTCCCATAAAGAAGGAATATATTATGAAGAAACCTTTTCTCCTGTAGCCAGATATACTTCCATCAGATCAGTACTTGCTTTAGCTGCAGTAATGAAGTGGAAAGTACTCCAGATGGATGTTAAGACAACTTTCTTGAATGGTGTAGTAGAAGAGGAAGTATATGTGGAGCAACCACTCAGTTTTGAGACACATGACAAAGAGACTCATGTGTGTAAATTAAAGAAAGCCTTATACGGTTTGAAGCAAGCACCCAGGACATGGTACGACAGAATTGACAGCTTCCTATCCAGTTTGGGCTTTACCAAGAGTAAAGCGGATTCCAACCTTTGCTACAAGGTTGAAGAAGGGAACCCAGTGATACTCCTACTATATGTAGATGATCTATTTGTGACAGGTAAGGATGGGTTGATTGTCGATACAAAGAGGAATCTTGCTGCTGAGTTCGAGATGAAGGACTTGGGTATGATGCACTACTTTCTAGGCATGGACGTGTGGCAGAATGGAGATGGAATTTCCCTGGGACAAGGGAAGTATGTAGAAGAGATCCTGAAGAGGTTCGGGATGATGGACTGCAAGGCTATGACCACACCTATGGCATTGAATATGAAGCTATTGATTGATGCTTCATCAGAGTCAGTTGATGCTACGATGTATCATCAGATGATTTGGTCCTTGATGCACCTGACGAATATGAGACCAGATATTTTCTTTGATGTGAACACATTGAGCCAGTTCCTGACGGATCAAAGACATGCTCACTTGGTTGCTGCAAAGCATATTATAAGGTACCTGAAGGGTACAATTGATTATGGGCTCAAGTATGAGGCAAATAAGAAGATTAACCTAGAAGGTTATGTGGATTTGGATTAGGCAGGAAGTGCCATTGATAAAAAGAGCACTCTAGGGGGTTGCTTCAATATGGGATTAGGTGTGATCTCCTAGTTTAGTGGGAAGCAATCATGCGTGGCTCTAAGTACAGCCGAAGCAGAGTATGTTGCAACTTGTTCATCTAGTTGTGATGTAGTATGGATGAGAAAGCTATTGTCTGATTTATTTGATCTCCAGATGGATACTACTTGTATATATTACAACCAGAGTTGTGTGAAGTTGTCAGAGAACCCGATGTTCCATGACAAGTCGAAGCATATCAAGATCAAATATCACTATATTAGGGATATGGTGCAGAGAGGAGTAGTGAATATCCAATATGTTACCACAGACGAACAGATAGCTGATGTGTTGACCAAGCCATTAGCCAAAGTGAAGTTTGAGTACTTCAGGGATAAGCTTGGTGTTCTCCAGATCGAGGTTCCTTCCAAGGGGAAGTGATGAGTCTGTGTGCCCTTCTGACATGGTGAGAGGATTGGTTCCTTCCATGGTCAGATGTAAGTGTTGTGCCCTTCTGACATAGTGAGAGGATTGGTTCCTTCCATGGTAAGATGTAAGTGTTGTGCCCTTCTGACATGGTGAAAGGATTGGTTCCTTCCATGGTCAGATGTAATTGTTGTGCCCTTCTGACATGGTGAGAGGATTGGTTCCTTCCATGGTCAAATGTAAGAGCTGTGTCTTTCTGACATGATGATAGGATTGGTTCCTTCCATGGTCAGATATATGTGATGATACCACATCTAGTATGAAAAAGGACTGGCTCTGTGATCACACATCCAGTATGAAAAAAGGACTGGCTCTGTGTAGATGCCACATCCAATATGAAAAAGGGCTAGCTCTATGATGACACATCCAGTATGAAAAAGGATTGGCTCTGTGTAGATGCCACATCCAACATGAAAAAGGGTTGGCTCTGTGATGACACATCCAGTATGAAAAAGGACTGGCTCTGTGTAGATGCCACATCCAAAATGAAAAAGGGTTGGATCTATGATGAGACATCTAGTATCAAGAAGGAATGTCTGTGTTGGTGCCACATCCATCATGAAAAGGGGTTGGCTCTGTGATGATATATCCAGCATGAAAAAGGGTCGGATCTGTAAAGGACTACATCTAGTATGAAAAAGGACTGGCTCTGTAGATGTGCATCCAGCATGGAAAAGGGATGGCTCTGTTGATAAATACCTACATGGAGGCTAGGCCTACACCTGGCATGAAAAAGGGTTGGCTCTGTAGAACTTCATGTGATGAGTAGAATTGAGATAGCACCAGTGATGATGACCCAGTGATGATCCAATGATGATCCAGATCCAGTGATGATCTAGACTTGATGATGATCCAGTGATGATCCAAATCTAGTGACAATCCATACTTGATGACTTGACGATGAAGATGACTTGATGATGATCTAGATGATACAGAGAAGAATACTTGTGCTGATAAATTGTGTCGAGAGAATACCTTCCTAGTTAAGAGGGAGTGTTGATGCATTTGTAACTTCGGAATGTATTCACTTGTATAACTTATGTATTGTACCTCAATGTTTATTCCGGGAAGTATCTATAATGTAATTAAGTCATGTCACGCCCCGATGTTCCGATCGGAAGATTCAATAATGTAAACAAGTCATGTAAAATCATAGAGTATAACCCTCCTTATCGATCAAGGGTTAAAGTCCCCACAGTTGTGGGGCCCTAGGGTTATTAGACTCTCCTAGAGAAGTCGGCCCTAGTGAGTTATTGTCAAGTTGGGAATTAGAATAAATACAGAGGGAGCCTCTCTATTTATCACACATTCATACTCATTCACTCACACTCAGTTGTAGCGCATAACTGAGAGAGAGAGAGAAGAAGCTGGAACAAGAGAGAGAGAGAGACTACTATTGCCGGGAGATCATCTTACTGTCTTTGGGTTTTACTTTTGGTGCTAATTCTATCTCTGAGGAAGTTGCGGGGTTTTCTCCTTTATGGTTTCCCTAAGGAAAATCTTTGTGTTCATTGTCTCTTATGTTTGATTGATGTGCTTGTTATTCTCTCAGATAAGATCCTAAGATCATATAGCTTAAATGTTAAAAATCTAACATATGGAACCTTGTTTCCTGATTTCTTACTTATTTTGAGGGGGGGGTTTACCATGAGGTTTTCCCCATTTTTCCTTATTTATTAAGCAATATTTTATTTCATTTAGATTGTATGGGTGACTTTTGGCCTAGTTTCTGGGGCCCAAGTTGTCCAAAGTTAGAATTAAGGGGGGTGTTAGGATTAATTAATCCTTCCTTTACCCACATAGTCTATTTGTTAATTTTTCCTAGCTTATGAGGTATTTTTCACTTTACTAGAGTAAGCGGGGTCATACCCAAGATTCATCTACACTTTTGAGTTTTGGTGTCAACGTGAGTTTTGGTGCCATTGGTACCAATCCTACATCTTAGGAACCCTTTATGAGTGCCACGAGTAGTCACCTTTAGTTTTATGTGGTAGGTATTCAGCCATGTTCAGTTATGCTCTGATAACCACCAGTCAGTTCACTGCAAGTGACTCTAGCACCAGTTTGCATGATTTAAGGGAGTGTGGCACCATTTGTCCACCTACCTCATCAGTTAACTAATTCTGAATTGAATTAGTCATCTGGAGTTAAGCTAGTGAGGTCCAGTTGTGATTATTTCCACATTGAGTTAGCTAATCAGCCAGTTTGAGTTGGTGAATTCGAATCTTATCCACAATATTTAAATTCTCCTAGTTGTATAACTATTGTATTACTGACATGTTAATGAAAATTAATGTAATGATTTTCTATGCAATACTTGTCCATGTTATGTAAAATTTATGTCATGAATATGTTGTTTAGTTTACATTGATTTGTCAAATCCACAGCATCCTTATTTTTAGATATGTCTCATTATGGCTTGTAGATCTATGGTTCATGAAATTTAACACAAACAACATTAAAACCATTCCAACACCAAAACAACTAAAAACAACCCTCAACCCATTCATAAATGGTACAATTTCCACCATGCATGTCAAAACCAACACAAAATTATTTGAACCTGAACATCAGGCAACCACACAATTGACATAATCTGGTAAACCAACACTGAAAAGAACTCAATGAACTAAAATGCGCCCCAATGACTAATCTAGTAATTTTAACCACGAACTAGTGATGGCTAGCAATGATAACTACTCGGGGTTTTTTTCATTGTAACATTATTAGGAAAAAAAATATGATCTTCCACCCACAAAGAAGACTTGCAAAATTGCATTTTCAAATTCGGCAAATGAACCAAGGAGAAGGGGGAATAGGGGTTGTCTATTTTTTCTAATTTTCATTTTAAAACTTTTATTCTATTTGCATGAGCATTCATGGAATCTCCTCATGTTTTTGTTTTTTTAATTATAATTTTTTTGCTTTTATTTTTAATAATGTTTTTTCTTAAAAATCATGCCAATCAACCTTTGACTTTGACTTGGAATTTGACCAAATAGGCCAATAAATGGGGCAGGAAATATGTCATCAGAAAGGTCTCGATGAGCACATCATGAATATGTCATTAATGAACTAATCTTGTGCAATATATCCCCTCAAATTTTCTAAAGAAATTTTTTCCCTTATGTTGATTGGCTAGTGGGGTCCACCAAAGACTTAATTTTACGAAGATTGCCACCTTGTCATGTGATGCCCAATTAAGAAAATGATGTATTGTTGGAAAACCCTTTATGAATAATTTAACGACTTCCACTCGCAAACAGGGCATGTGACCATCATATGTATTTTTTACTGTCTTGAAACTCTATTGTGCCAACTGCTAAAACAACCCCCTCGTAACTACTACCAAACTTTGTGACAACCATAACTAGACCATCCATTGTCTACATAAGGTGAATGAGGTGTCATTGGAAAGGATTGGAGCCCAATACTACATGTAAAGTCTAAATTTCTGATTTAAAGAATATCAACAATAATTTTTAGACCTTGAACTACTTCTCCCAAGTTGTCGCTTAAAAGAGATCATGAAACTGCGAAGGCTAGTTCTCAACAATTGGGAGTCAAAAGTAGGTATATGAAACACTATTGGAAAGGTCTTGAAGTGATATATATTTCCACTTAGCTTGATTTTTCTTTTGGATCAGATTCATAATGGAATACGATTAGTAAGTGGTGATAGTGGAATTCATCCCTTTAGGAGGTGTGCACTTTGTTTTCTTTGTGGACTAGGAAAATGAACTAAGAATCAAACAAATAATGGATCATTGGAAAAGTTATCCAAATCTATACAAGGTGAAAATTTTGTGTTTTTCTCATAATGAACATAACATATTTTATTTTCTGTGAATAATCATGTCCACTTGGACCCCATCCAATGACTGGTAAAAGGGGCCAACATTGTTTTTGCTAACCGTGATTATACGTCATGAAATATGACTTGATCATCCTTGATATAGGAAATAATGATATCGGAGGGTTTCAAAACTTTGAAAACAATACCAATATGGCCTCCCCAAAGGCCAAAATATTATGCTCATGAAATAGTCCAAACCAAGTGGGATTGATCTCAATTGTGTACCAACAAGATATTATAGGACACTGTGACCTTAATGGTTATCATAAACATGACTCAAGTGTTGTAATAGGTTAGGGAATACTGAAAGTTTGAAGTTCAGTTATCCCTAGTAAACCAAACCAAGTGAAGGAGAGCTAACCAATCTATTAACCCAACCAATGAAGTTATCTTATATTGAATCAAGGTGGGGCTAATAATGACCATTGATACTCTTTATGTGCTTGATAAGCACTAACTGCCCAACATGACCATAGAAACTGACCCACTAATACTCTTTAATGGGTCCTTAATCATGTTGAGGTCCTTATGATCTATACCTTTTACTCTAAAGCTCATTATCCCCACTTTAAGGTCAAATATCCCCTTAGGAAGCCATGGGTTTTAGCTCAAGGCTTCATTCTTGGGTTTGGATTCCTCTAATATTCATTTAAGGCCTAAGGCTTAGGTTTTTACCCTGATGACATCCAAGGCCCGCATGCTTGTACATATTGCTTAAACCTTGCAATGATTCCAATATCCCCACTTTCAAGCCAAGGATATGCCCAGTAGGCATGTGTTGTTGATCAAGGTATGATTTTTAAAGCTAAAAACTTAAAATGGTCCTTTAGGGAATAATTCCTAGCTTTCCTCCCTCAACAATGTCTAGGTTCAAAGACATAATCATAATCATCGCCATCATCATCATTGTCAACAACATCATCGTATTTATCATCATCGTCATCATCATAGACATCAACAATATTATTTTCAATGTCACCATCATTGTCATTGTCATATATCATCATAGTCCTTGCCATTGTCATTTCCATCTTCATTGTAATGATAAAAAATGCATCTAACTAACTAACATGAATTTTGTAAAGGAGATTCGGCCTCTGAGTGAGAATGCATGCACTATTAGAATGTTCTAAGTAGTATGGATGCATCTTAATCAGTAATTGTCATCCTCAACGTCATCGTTATCGTCATCCTTATCTTCATCATCATTGTTATCATCATTGTGATGATGAAAAATGCATCCAATGACCTTATATGAATTTTGTAAAGGAGCTTTGGCCTTTGAGTGGGAATGCATGCACCATTAGCATGTTCCAAGTACTATGGATGGGTATTAATTAGCAATTTCCCCCATCATCATCTACATCATCATTATCATTTTATAATCAAATCATCATTAACACCATCATTATTGTCATCAGTCATCATCATCATCCTTGTCATCATCATACCCTATAGCCTCCAACCGATATATTAACTAAGTCATGTTTTGTACTAGGTGCAATATTAGGAGCAAAATTAGGCACTATTTTGGAAGCCAATCTAAGAGAAAAACTAGGAGCAAAATAAGGCACTATTTTGGGGGCGAAACTAGATGCAAAACTAGTTACTATTCTAGAAGCAAAACTAGTTGCTAACCCTATTGTTAAATAGGGATCTAAACTAGGCACCAAACCTATTATTAAATAGGGAGCTAAACTATGTGCTAATCATGGCACACAAAAGGAAGTGAAATTAGATGCTAAACCTAGCGCTAAAGGGGGAGCTAAACTAGGTGCCATTCTTGGCACTAAAGAGGGAGCTAAACTAGGTGTTATTCTTAGCACTAAAGTGGGGGCTAAACTAGGTGTTATTCTTGGCATTAAAGCTAGCACTAAATAAGGAGCTAAACTAGGTGCTAAAGTTAGCACTAATTAACATTGACTTTTGAAACAAGGCACTAAAAATGCAAAGAAAAATGCCATCTCATGAAATAACGATTCCTTTGCCTAGAAAATGAAGAAAAATACACTAAAAAGGTGACTAGATGACAAAACAGGAGTTAATCATAGGGTTTTGTTGTACTGACTAGGTTGCATCAAGGTCCCACAAGTATAGATTGTAAAAAAGGACACCACACGCATGGAGCATTATTGCATTAAATTCTAATTCAATATAATTTATTGAGATGACAAACTTTACCTTGCTCTTGTGCTAGACACGCAAGTCCTTTTTCTTGTTGATCCAACCTGATGAATAAGGTTCAAGATGAATGAGTATGGGTAAGCCATGTTTGTTTACCACTGTTTTAGAGCTTAATATTCATTGGTTGCCAATGCTGAATACTATGGTGATGAGGTCCTCAATTTACATTTTGATGAAGAATAAATTTTGATACTTTATACCACTGGGATGGATGGTTGACATCATATAATTACATTTGATATTAGACTCAAGTAATGACAACACTTTTTCTCCTTTCTCCATCTACACAATTTTTTGATGCTTCTCTAAATGGAGGATTCAATAATATTTGACTAATTATCCTCTACTTTTAAAAACTATAACCGTGATGAACTTTCTTATTTGGTATCACATTCTGTCCTTCCTCTCTTTTCTTACACTATGTTGAAATTTGTAGATCCTAAATAAATTTTATGGATTTAGAAGTTTACTATATTTAGAAAGTTATAAATTTTATGAATTTAGAAGTTTAGTGATTTTTTTTGCCAAGAAAAAAAATCATAAATTTCTATTCATATTAAGAGAAAGTTACATTGTTCAGGTAAACTCAAAAGAGACCAGAGATCATATATCAAATGGATTTGTCATAATACTATGACAATTTACAAAAATATATATACATAAATATTTCGATCATAAAAGTAAAAAACTCTATATCTTTCTTTGAGTTTATGTTGTCACTCTACCATTTTGGAATTCTTCAATCACCCATAGCGCATAAGCCAAATTCAAGCTTTTTTTAGACAGAGTATCTGCAAACTGATTATATTCTCTATAGAAATGATCAAAACTGATAGAATGAAAGGATGAAGCAATATTGTTTATATCAGTAATCAGGGGATGAAGAAGAATGTACTGAGCAATTATCAAGTTGTTCACATAATTAATTTCAAATTGTGAATCTCCTCTTATCTGTATGGACTAAATATTCAGTTCTTTGTCAAATTTCGAGAGGTGAAAGAGTGCCTGCAATTCTTCCCAATTATTGGATCCTGATCCAACAAAACCATGACTTTGAAAGAAGCGATCAACATAAATATAAACAACAAAACCTATACCACAACTAGATCCATCATCTTGAGAAGCTTCGTAGAAACAAGCCTAGGGAAAGGAAGAAGGAACTTCTGAAATTTGAGGGTGAGTCTTGTCTTGATTTTTGTTCTTTTGTTTGTAAAAATCAAAGAGGCCACAAATGCTTCCTATAGACACTGGAAAATGTGGTCTTTCATCTCAAAAAATACTATGTTCCTCATCATCGAAATTTCCCAAGTCACCAAAAAGGAAGAGGATGAAACTTCTTTAATTGTTTTTTTAAGGAAATAATGAAGAAAATAAGTTTCGATCGAATATTTGGACCAGATATTAGAACTATGATAATGGAATTCCATGGATCACCCTACTTCTTTGGAAATATTGCACTACATGAACAAGTGGTTTGAACTCTCTATGCCATTCTTCCATACACAACAAATATTTGGGCCTTCATAATTCCACAATAGGAGTCCGTCCCAAGTCAAGAGGTGATTATAGAGAATCAACCAAAAAAGAGTAGACTTGGGAGGAATAGTTACCTTCTAAAATTGTGCCACCATCACTAAACCATACCAACTCTAACTTGGAACAAGGAATCAATAACCCAGTTTAGAAAATTACTAACCTCATGTCCGATTTAATATCCATACTAACTCATTTGGTTCATCATCAAGTCAAATATGGCTTATGTTCAGAGATGAAGCATAATTATCCCAAATAATAGCCCATCCTCCATTAAAATTTAAGGCATGAGTATATAACCATCATGGTTCCACATATTGGAATTGTCATGATCGACCATCTTGTATAATGTAGCCTTACTTGAATCCTGAAGGTGAGAGATAATATCATGAGGAAAAGACACTTGCTCTGAAAGATTTGTAATAGATTCTGCTCTCACTTGAATAGAGCATCCATTCCCCACTTCCAAGCAATAAAGTTTCCAATGGTTGGAAAATCCTTGGGGAGGGCCTTCCAATGGTTGGAAAATCCTTGGGGAGGGCCTTCCAATGGTTGGAAACATTGAGGATGGGTTTACTCCTTTTGCAAATCCAATCTCCAACTAATCTTGGATATATGTATTTAGCAGATAAAATGGATTTCCATAAACTAGGTTTTGTGAGGAAAGACCATAAGAATTTGGTAGCCAACATCTTATTTAAGAGGTCAATGTTTTTAATCCCCAACCACCAAAATACTTAGGGGCTTCCAAAACACTCCACTTGAGCAAATGAAATCCATGATAATTAGACTGACCTCTCCATGAATAATTGAAATATATTTTCTTGATCCTGGAGAGAATTGATTTAGGCATGTGAGACATTAGTTCCAGTAAATCGGGATAACTTCCAACACATACTTCATTATAACCAACCTCCCACCTTTGGAGATCCATTTATTACACCAAAGGTTTACTATGTATTCAATTATGGTAACTAGCCATCTCCAATCCTCTTTCCCATACTTAGATGATTTAAAAGTGAAACCAAGGTATTTAAGACCATCTTCCATATACCCAACTTCAAAGGGAAATATCTTTTTCCAAAACTGCCTCTGATCTGATTGAGAACATAGCAAAAAGATGGATGCTTTATGAGCATCAATATCCATACCAGTAGCTGAGCAAAAGAGATCCAACAATGACTTCAAGATTTTATAATACCTTACAGAGTGAAGGCAAAACAAAATAATATCACCCACGAAGAGGAGGTGGGACAAGGTTGCACTGCCTATGTAGGAAATTCCTGCAAATTTCCTCCTTCTTCGTTGTTTCATAATTAAATGACTCAGACCTTCAATAACTAACAAAAAATATACGGGAGAGGGGACATTCTTGACAGAGACCTATGGATTCGTTAAAAAACTTAGATCCCGAACCATTGATGAGAATTGCAAAGGAAGAGGAATAAATTCACCCCATAATCCAATTAGTAATTTCCAAGCTAAAACCCACATGAAAAAGGACTAACCTGATAAAAAGCCAAGAGGCCTTAAGCCTTTGGCAAATCCAACTTAAGGACTCGAGCCTTTAGATTGAGAGATTTACTTGAATGAAGCTAGTCTTGGGAAACTCTAACAACTTCATGAATGTGTCTACCTTTAATGAAACCAAACTGGTCACTTGAAATTTATCTAGATAGAATGGGATTTATTCTTACGATAATGATTTTAGTTATGATTTTATAAACTCCATTGCACGTAGAGATCAGTCTAAAATCATCAAAAGTATTTGCTTTATCTTTTTTTGGAATCAAAGATAGGAATGTTGAATTCATAGGACTCTAAATAGAACCTCTAATTCGAGATTCATATACCACCTTATAAAGGTCATCTCCCACAAGCTTAAAGAAATCCAAGAAAAATTCCACTAGCTAACCGTCCAGCGTAGGGCTCTTATCTCTTTGAAAGCAAGAGAGGAATACGAGCAACTCTTCCTTATCTATAGACTTGAAAATTGCTTCATTCTCTTCTTCTTCCCCCATTTTAAGAAAGTTCATGATAACCTTCAAAATTGCATCCATTTGAACACCACTTGGATCCGAGTAGAGAGTTGAGAAACCCTTAATGCTTTCGCCTTCATGATTCTTCAGATCCGAAATAGTATTAATTGCCTTCCTATGTTTGGAATATTTCTGAAAATACCCGGTGCTATGATCACCCACTTCCAACCAGACAGATCTGCTCTTGAGGCACCATTCAACTTCCTTTTCTCAGAGATAGAGCTCCTTTTCCTTGGAGAGCCTCACCACTTCCTCCAAAACCTCTATTTGGAGAATCCCAAAAGGATTGTTGAGATAACAAGATTTTAATTTCTCTTAAATGTCCAGAATCTTAGCTTCTATATCCTTCCTTCTTTACTTTACTCCACTCTACAACACTTTTTTTTAGAATCCGTAATGAATCAGAGAACTAGATGCCTGCAGACTTATTGCTATTCAGACCAATCGATCTCCAATTTTCCTTAACCAACTTCTGAAAATATTCATCCTTTTCCCAACCATAATTATACTTAAATGGACTCCAGTCTTTGAATCCTTTAAATAAATTTCCAGGAAAATTGGAAAAAAACTAGAGAAGGCCACATCATGCACCCATGAATGGAAGGAAGAGAATTGGTTACAAAGAGATTCATGTATGAAAAGCATGTCCATCCTTTTAGAAACCCCTACCATAGTAGACCATTTATTTATCCAAGTAGCTAAAAGAACAATAAGTTTAATATATATCCATTCCTTTTCTTCAAACAGACCATGAAAGAAGGAAGCCAATCGATCCTCTNAAGTTTTATGGTCATTGTTGGCAGGGGTTTTGGTAAGTGAGTTGAGCAGCATCGCGGCAGCTGTGCAAGCTCACGCGGTACCACGCAAGGCCAGATCAGCACGATGGGTGGAAGAATAACCGCTTTGAATATTTTATATATTATTTGACCAATTTTTGTTCCAATAGGTCATTAGCGGTTATAAGTTAGTTAGAAGCAGACCATCAATGTAAAGGCGCAAGCCTATTTATAGATCTAGTTTTGCAAGTAGTGGATAAAGTGGGGGGGGAGAGAAAAGAAGGATTATGATCATCATAGGAGAATTGCAGTAGAGGATAATTCTCGCCTAAGGTCTAGTGCGATTAGGTTTTTGAAGAATTTCCTGTGTGTCTGCGATTTATCTGGGTTTTCCTTATGTATGCAGTCTCTGGTTTTGCAGAAGAATTGTGTAAATTGGATCCTTTGCGTAAGATTAATATGATATGACAGTTGTTGCACAAATCTTGTTTGTTATCACTGCTGCGATCTAATCTGTTATGATGTTGCAACCTGATTTGTTATGATGCTGCTATGATTTAGTATCTTTTTTCTATATTGATGTGATCTATCTTCAAGTCTGTCACATTTTGTTGCACTATGAGTTGATGTGTTATAAATAATGTTGCGCTATTTATTGTGACACTTGTATGATGCTGTGGAAATGAATCGATAATGTCTGCATAAGTTTTGGATGCACTCTGCAAGTTGTGTAAATGACTTAATGTCGACGGCAAAGCTCTGATCTAGCAGTTTTTGCATCTCCCGTCGGATCCCCATATCCTTCGTCCCCACTGCCAAAAACTCAGTTCCAACAGCTCTCCCTTGAACATCTTGGGTGAGACTTCGTCCGCTCCACGGACGTTGCCGAGCAGGGTAAACCTTGTCTGGGTCGGTGCTTAGGGAGATTGCGCTAGTTGGGTGTCAACAGAGTGAGAACCCCTGTCGACGAGGCTTTGTTGGTGGGTTTCACCAAAAAATGGTTCCGTTGCCGGGACCGAGTTGATATTAAGAGGAGGATATGTTTTGGCATCCGACTTGACTGGAGATCGAAGGGTGGTTTGACATAAAATTGTGGGTGTTTGCTGAAGCTGAAAATCATAATCCGAAGCTGTCGACGGGCCACTGGTTGGATAGGTATATCTACGACAGTCCTCACGAATGGTTCTTTTGTGAATTTCTTATCCTCTTGCATGAATGGCTGGCAAAATTCACTAAGAAGAACACAAACTTCCAAGGAGGAGAGCCAACATCCTGGACCTCGAAGGTGATCCAGGAGTTGCAAGAAACCAACAATAAGGCATCGTGGGCAATTGAAGTATGGTTGGATAGTATCTTAGAAGGATACATCATCGAGTTTGTTGTCGATGCCAATAACTCTTTTATCAAAGTGGAAAGGGAGTTCTTCAATGGACCTCGAGGAAGATTTTTGTTGTCACTGCAGCTGCCAATTAAGCAACTGGTCTGTGAAAAAGGTATTCTAAAGATGGACCAAGAGTAGTGGAACTCTGGTGTGCAGAGGATGTAGGCACCGCAATGGAAGGGGGGAGATGCATGAGAAGGTAAGGGGTAGATGGGCATGAGTTTTGGTGAGAATGTGAAGCTTGTCGAGGAAACAAGTGGTTGTATGAGGGGAGGAGAAAGGTTTCGAGAGAAGAGGCAAAGGACGGGAGAAGGTCCTGCTACGATCGAAGTGCGATGTTGTGAAGAACAACCACACGGGAAGAAGAAACATTTATGTGATGACAAGGACAACCAGGCTTAGGCTACGCCCAGAAGGATGATAGGATCAAACCCCAGCAGTAACATGTCTACACCTCCGTGCATTACTCCACCACAAGGAAGAAATGTGCATTCTATGTCGACTTGCCCGATATGTCAGCAATAGTCTAGTAAGAGAGCACCAACAGGAGGAAGAAGGCCTAGAATGGCAAGCGACGAAATGAAGTTACTGATATTCAATGGAAATGGCACTGATGATCCAGAGCATACTGGTTCTTATGTGAGGCAATCTGGACCGCCCGACAAGCTGTCGATGATGATGTCAAGAAAAGTTAGCTGGCCACTACTCTAAGGGGATATGCTCTAGAATGGTTCATGAGATTCACATGGATTCCTTGGGGAGGTACTACGAAGACATTGGATGAGATCCAAACAGGGTTATTTGAAGAATTCAAGAAGCCGAAGTCTGAGGCTCAGTATATTACTGAATTGAAAGAGATCAAACAGTTCCCCAATGAAACGATTTGGGACTTTAATCAGTGATTTAAGACATTGATGGCTCGGGTCAGTTTTCAAATGAGCGATGTTCAGCACAAGGAATGGTTCATCGTCACGCTTATCCCACATATCTGACAACCATTAATGCAGCAAAAGATTGCGACGCAGATCGAGGCTCTAGAGACTGCAATGAAATTGGAGGCATCACCAGTAGGAGAAAGCGCAGTCGGAATGAACCAGATTCAAGCACAGTTGGCCAACCTAACACTCCAACTGAAAGATATCAAAAAGGCTAAGGAAGATCATGATGATCTTTGGTGCACTCGGTGCCATGCAGGTGGACATAGCAAGGACACATGTCCGACGTTCAGGAATTATTTGATGTCGGGAGCCCCAAACTCGTTGAGTTGTGCTGGTATACCATGGTGTCACATGTGTCAAGTCTATGGGCATCGACATGAGAATTAAGAATACATGCAAAAGATGGTTACGAAGGCTGAAATCCTGTATTGCACGTTTTGTCGATCAGTGGGACATGATGACAAAAACTGTTGAGCTTATGATTTGCTCCAAGAAAGAACGTATGATTCATATCTTGTGAAAGGAGAGCACCCCCAGACAACGCAAGCACGGCCGCAAGTAGTGCAACCAGCAACTCAAGTGTCGTATATACCACCACCTCCATTGCAATTTATCCCCGTGGTGTCCGCCGATTGCACACCAGCAGCATAAATCTTCCAAAAGCTATCTCCTCACTTGAGAAAGTGGGAGAGGTGTGACCTTGGGGGAAAGCACAGAGGTAGGTACTGTCACCTACTCCTAGCTCCTCCGTTTAGGCTAACTCCTAATGAAGCCAAGGGGGGTAGTCCCTAACAAAGAGTTTTCTATGGCTCAATGTTTTAAGTTAATTTTTAGATGTTTTTGGATGTGGATGGGTGTTGTTTAGGAGTTACTATGATTTAAAATGATTAATATTAGGGGGATGATGATTAATCAAAGCAATCCATGTTGCTAACAAGAGATCACACAGATAAGCAAAGATTCCAAACTTATAACTTAAGCATTCAAATATAATCAATTGAAATGGCCCATATACAGTTGATCAAGATAAAAAATTAATCAAATATAACAAAGGACCAGTGCCTTATGGAGTCAAATAAATGCGTGAAATAAAGTCTAGGAATCAAGCTAGTGAGTATTAGGTTTTGCAAGTGCTCTTGGTAGATTTTAAAAGTTTTTGATATTGGTCTTTCTTAGAGTGTCAACAAAAGTTTGTCAAAGCCGGGAGACTCTTCTAAGTTCCCTTCGTTGAAGACATGTCAGGCCCGCCTAGTATCCCAGGCTGGTATCGCCAAGATTAACCAGCTAGCCGAGAATCTAAGACAGTGGGAGGTTCCGGCGCCTCTACTAGGAAGTACTTTGGAAGAATCCCTACAACGCTGGTGCGTTGGTTACGGGTGTTTAAGTATTACTAAATTACTCTTGTAGGGTTTAAATATCCAGTGCCATTTTTGGGTATTCCGATCTGGGATCGATCAGAGCATACTCCGGCAAGGAGGGGAGGGAGTTAATTAATAAAAAAGGGGTGTGTGTGTTGAAGGTTTTATTAAGTTGATTAATTAAGACTCTCCGACAGAGAGCGCTCTTGACCCTGTCTTATCACAGTGGTTCAAGAGACTTAGCTAATCTAGATGAGACTAATGCAAGGATTATGCAAACCTAGGATGCTCTCCGATAGAGAGTGCTCTTGACTTGTGTTTTTGAAAGTTCAAGAGTCTTAATTAAGATTTAATTGATTAAACAATGTGAATAAAAAGCAAAGATGACTTATTAAACTCTTTGACAGAGAGCACTCTTGATCCACCTTATGGTGTGATTCAAGAGATTTAAGCAGTTGATTTACTTAGAAAGATAAACAATTTAAAAGAGTAATCAAATTAATTAATGAATTAGCAGTGATGGATTGACAATTAATATTCTAAGCATAAGATGCAAATGATGATGAAAATAAGCACATCTAATCTAAGCATGTAAAAGATGGACGCAACACAATCCTACCCAAATGGGGGAGGATGGGAGTGGGGACTTAAAAACCCCACTCAAACAAAAGATGCTTTATTAAAATTATACAAATTGCCTTTAGGAATTTAATCCTTGAAAGGACTTTCAAAGGAAAGTATACAACTCTATTATTATTGCAACTTGCGTAAAAAGGAGAGTGATTTACTTTTACTTGGAGCTTTTCTTGAAACTTGCCAAAAGGGAAAAGAAGAAGTTTGAATGAGAGCAAAAGAACAAGGCAAAAGAAGGTTGAAACAAAAGGAAGCGGAGGGGAAGAAAGAGGGAAGGAAAAGAGGAGGTCAAAAACAAGAAAAGGGAGGAATAGGACAGCGAACTAAGAAGCTAAGGGATGAACAAAATTGAAGAAAACGGGACAGCGAACAATGAAATAAGTGGTTGTCATAAAAAGTGCAAAATGGGACAGCAAACCATGAAATAAGTGGCTGTCATAAAAAGTGCAAAACAGGACAGCGAACAAAAAGTAAAAGAAATGGCCAAAAACAAGGTTAAAGGAAGCCCAAAAACTATGGCAAAAAGAGGCAAACAAGGGAAGAAAGCTAGGGCTGTCCAAAATGGAGAAAATGGATGGTAAAAGAGAGAAAAAACGGGGCAGCGATGAAGAAAAAGTGAGGGAAGGCAAACAAGTCAAGGAGGAAAGGGGCTAGCAAGCAAGGAAACAAAAGAAGTCAAGGAGCAAAGGGAGAACTAGAGGAAGGAAGTTCGGTAACCAAGAAGTATTTAAATTTATGAAAGAATTTGAGATGGAACTTTGGAGGAAGATCTCCTTGTTTTTTTCCTCTTGGAAAAAGCCAAACTCTCTATAGGTCCTGAAAGTCAACAATGTTAGAAGGTTCTTATGATGATGGAGATGAGTTTGATGCAGCTGAGCTCGTACCCTTCTCCAAATGGTGAGATTTGTAAAGACAATCCAACTTGATACCCAGTGAGATCAAACAATAAAAACTAGTATACTAGGAATATGCAAATCAAGATCAATACTTCATATAAATGAATATTTGTACCCATCTAGATTATGATAAACTTTGCATAATAAACCAACATGACAACAGCAAATGGTAAATCTTATGTTCTAATAATAAACTTCTAAAGCTAGTTGTTTGATTCAACACATAAATAACAAATTGAAAGCATGGAAAGAGATCACCTCATACAACACATCTACCAATGAAGAGACAATCCTATAGACCTCCAAAGTCGAAAAGCTTTATTCAATAATATAATGATTACAATTTTTTGCAAAGTTTCTATGCCCAAAAGTCCATGATAATAGAGCTGAAAGAGCCTCTATTTAACAAATGAGAGAGTGCTAAAACCCTAAAACCAAAAATCCAACCCTAACCAGCTTAGCCACCTAACAAAGAGCCCAAACCTAAACCGAAGAACCGGGAGTGAGGGGAGGCCTCCACCCAGGAAAGGCGCCCCCACTCCAAACCTGTGCACTGAAAACAAGCCAAGGATGAGGCCACACGTGTGAGTCTGGATGTAGGTAAG
>LPNX011050366.1:161337-176344 GCA_001517045.1 Pseudotsuga menziesii
TCTGATTGTTGATCTAAAAGCTGGTTTTGACTGGCTGGCTGATCAAGAATGATTTTTGGCTTAAGGTTAGAGCCATCAATCACTGAATTTGGAGTCTGGATCACGAACGGGTTTTTTCCATTTAATTTATGGAAAATTTAACCCAAAAAACTTAGGAAAAGTATTTAAAATTAAAAAATTAAAAAATATTTTTTCACTGTTCGAAAAAGATTTTTTCAATTTTTTTTCTATGTGTCCGGATGACTTAGGACATGACCATGATCTATCTAAATAATGTCTAGTAGGCTTATAACACTCAGTTGGGCTCTAATAACCCCCCAAGGCCCAGAATTCAACATAGGGCATTCCAACTTTGGAGGAAGCTGGAGAAAACCTCGTCAATTATACTCGGCTGAAGGCAAAGGATAATTGTCAGGGGCAAAAAACTCCCTGGAATACCCTATTTGAGATTCTACGTCTCAGGAGACCAAACCACTCAAAAATATCCTACTAGCACATTTTATTACAAACCCCGCGAAGCCATGGTCAAAATTATTCAAATAAACAAGAGACTAGCCAATATTGGCTAGACAAGTAGACGGATCAACTGATACACTGGAATCAGACTTTGAACAAGTCTGTCAACTGGTGGCTCCTCAAGTAACCCAACTATGGTACAAAAAGTTGGATAACACCCCACACAACTGCAACAACAGTTTACAGCACAGCCGCAGTATGCACATCAGCCATAAATGGTGGTATAACCGCAGTATAACCAAGCACCGCAACTACAGTATAATCAGCCACAATATGTCTAGCAGCAACCAAACCCACCACAACAATAGATGGCCCAACCACAGTTTCAGCAAGGAGGAGTCCGAGGAGGATTCCGTGGAGGGTTTAGAGGTCGAGGAGGAGGATTTGGTCAAGGAGGAGGACGAGGTTGTGAATCAATCAAGTGTTACACCTGTGGGGTATTTGGGCATTATCAGAGGGAGTTCCCTCATGTGCAGTCAGTGATCATAATGTTGAAAACTTCCCTCAGTTGATTGCAAAATGGTAGGCTAGCAACATTCCCCAGTTGCAGAACATACAGAATCAGAATCAGCATGCGTTCCAAGTACAGAACCAACCGATAATGCAGAACCAAGTCCCACCACAGACTCAGACTTAGAAACCACCTCAGACTCAAAACCAGCAGATGAATCAGTCATTGGATCAGAACCCGCCATTGAAATTGAATTACCCGCCATTGAAATTGAATTAAGGACCAACAGTTGCAACAATTAAGGCCGAGCCGTGAATGAAGGATGTCGACACTGGGATCGTCACTCGCGTCGGTGTGACAATTGGAGACGATGGACCGTGGTAGAAGTTCGGCTCGCTCACAAGAAAAAGGTGGCATTTGACATTACGACAAAGAAAGACACCTTATTTGGTGCAAAGAATGCAATTGGGAGAAATCCGGGTAAGTTACCAATTATTGATATTCCATTTGCTTTTGATCCATCTGTAGAGGCAGGACCATCGCAGCAGCATGGTACCTTGCGGCAGTTCTTTGAGAGTTATCTATCACTGGCAAGGGACCCTGGCGCCCTTATCAAGCTTGAGACATTATTGCACCACCTGGATAAGGCAGTGAAGGATTCTGTAGTAAATTCTTTGCAGAAAAGGAAGACAGGTAAGGATATGAGGATGAATATCTAGATCGGAGATTATGATGGTCATGCTTATCGCATTAATAGCATTAACTCACAGGCAGTGCGCATCGGCGCAAGGATTCTGGTGAGCAAGGTCATTCGGGGAAATCAACCAGTCCAATGCAATTCGGGTGTTATTGCCTATGCCCAAAAGTGTGCGGAGGGTGTACAAATGAATTGGTCCTTATTCTTGTTGAATCAGTTACTAGAAGACACTCTGGCTGCTCAGACCGGGCGGCCATTTTCATATAGTTGGTTGTTGATCCTTATTTCCCTCGTCGTCTGGATGGAACCTGAGGACTACAAACCAATGGCGGTTGATGCAGTGAAGGTGCACTGAGGTGCACGGTATCAGAACTTATGGTGGGTTGAAGAGCCCAGTCGACAGGTGGATTGTGCCATTCACTTCTAGGTTTATTGGGAAGCATTGCAAGCTGTTGTTGTCGTTCCCCGAGTCTCTCCTTATGTCGCGGCCTAGTATCAGCGGATCATTCGGTTTTCCATTAGGCCCCACTGTTTCTACATTCAGGTGCGGAAGGACTGCGACCAGTAGTGGCTACCTTTTCCTTACAAGGTCACGGAAGAAGAATTGGATGCCATTGTCCAAGAGTGGTCGATGGAGTGGTGAAACCTGGTGATTCAGGAGGAACTATCTAACGAGCCTCCACCAGATGACCTAGAACACCCTTCCCAATAGGAGCTAAGCACTCACAACTCTGACAACGAGTCATCGACGGATCCACCCTGAGGATGTAGCGCAGCGCATGCAGGAGGAGACTCGCACCAAATGGTGCCAAGAATATGAGGTGGGCAGTGGTACCATGTTGGGGATGGAGGACCAACTGCAGCAGCTTATAAAAGTAGTTACTGACTCATCTGCGGCTATGGCAAAGGTGATCCATGAGTCCAACCATGAAGAATTCGGTGTGGTAAGAGATCGATTAGATTCAATTGTTGGTATTGTTTCTAGGCATACATCTACGCGACCCATGATGCAGGCCATCCCATCAATCAGCATTGAGGCCCGGGCTAGGAACATGCAAGTTCCCCAGACTGTGATCGACATGGGAAATGAGGAAGTTCACCAATTGTTGTGACCAATCCAGAGTGTGGCTTTGGATCTGAACAAGTTGTTAGCTATGGCGTTAGTAGAGTTGCAGCACGTTGCTGCCCTAGAATTGGTGGAACAATAGAAAGAACTGACTGAGGGCTATGTCCAATCTCAGAGAGTTGCAGAGAAGCTACAGAAATAGGCAGATGAGCTGCATCAGGTCTAGGTGCAGCTAGCAGAAGAACAAGTACAAGAGGTCGACGCCTTGAAGGCGATTCAGGTTGAGTTGCAGTGAAATGCTGTTGAAGGGATTACTGAACTGAAAAAGGTGCAAGACCACCTGATTGTTGAACAGGCGCAGTTGTGTGCCCAATGCGGCGAAGTTGAGCAAGTTGTTTCTGAAGCCTGCCAGGCCAAGCTTACCCCAATCAAAAAAGCCAAGTGATTGGGGAAAAATATTGTTCAACTTCAGGATACCAACCTGATGCTCAATGCCCTGGCACAACCTACGATGCCACCGGAGCAGGTTGCGGAATGGAAGGCCTCCATTGAAGATATAGCAACTCAGTTCAAAAGCATGGAGCAAGAGGCCAAAACCATTATGGAGGCGACAATGCAGTTTTTGCAGAGCGTTGTCTAGGACGAGCAACTTGATCAACTGACTGTGCAAGTGCAAGAAACCAAAGGTCAACTGTTGACCTTGAAGACTTCATTGAGGGCCATGCCACTGATGGTACAGATCACACGGGTCGAGGAACTAAAGGATCTACAGCAGCGACCCGCCCATGCGCAGGAGCGCCAACAAAAGCATCGCGCCCAGCTTGATGAGTTTCAAGAAATCGGTGAACAGTTGCCTATTAAATCAGTCGCCACGCTGCAGGAAGTACAAGAGAATCAACAAATGGTCAACAACAAGGCCAGAGAAGAGCACCCGGTGTAGCAGGATCTGACTAATTGTCAGAGTACTACTGACAAAGTCCAGCTTCAGGTTCATGAGATCACGCAGCAATTCAAAGATTTTAAGGCACGTACAGCGGCACATACCCTGTCAACCTGACGTGGCTCGGGGATGAGCCATAAGACTGTGTTGGGGGCCTATTGGCAGGAGTTTTGTTAAGTGAGTTGCGCAGCATCGCGACAACTATGCAAGCTCACGCGGTACCGCGCAAGGCCAGATCAACACGATGGGCGGAAGAATAACCGCTTTGAATATTTTATATATTATTTGACCAAGCTTTGTTGCAGTAGGTCATTAGTGGTTATAAGTTAGTTAGAAATTGACCATCAATGTAAAGGCACAAGCCTATTTATAGATCTAGTTTTGCAAGTAGTAGATAAAGGGGGGAGAAGAGAAAAGAAGGATTATGATCATCATAGGAGAATCACAACAGAGGATAATTATCGCCTCAGGTCTAGTGCGATCAGGTTTTTGAAGAATTTCCTGTGTGTCTGTGATTTATCTAGGTTTTCCTGATGTATGTAGTCTCTGGTTTTGGAGAAGAATTGTGTAATTTGGATCCTTTTTGTAATATTAATATGATATGACAGTTGTTGCACAAATCTAGTCTTTTATCATTTCTGTGATCTAATCGGTTATGATGTTGCGACCTGATTTGTTATGATGCTACTGTGATTTAATATCTTTCTGCTATATTGATGCAATCTGTCTTCAAGTCTGTCACGTTCTATTGCACTATGAGTTGATATGTGTTATAAACAATGTTGCGGTATTTATTGTGACACTTGTATGATGTTGTGGAAATGAATCAATAATGTCTGCATAAGTTTTGGATGCACTCTGCAAGTTGTGGAAATGACTTAATGTCGATGACAAAGCTCTGATCTAGCAGTTATGGAGTCTCCCCATCGGATCCCCATATCCTCCGTCCCCATTGCTAGAAACTCGGTTTCGACAGATCTCCCTTGAACATCTCGGGTGAGACTTCGTACGCTCCGTAGATGTTGTCGGGCAGGGTAAATGTTGTCTAGGCCGGTGCTCAGGGAGATTGTGATGGTTGGGCATCGACAGAGTGAGAACCCCTGTCAACGAGGCTTTGTTGGTGGGTTTCGCCAACAGTTATCAAAAGGTTCATAAACATTCACCACATAGACACAAGCATCTAACTCTTTTGACAAAATTTCCAGACAGAGAGAGAGACACAACGTACAAAAGAAACTTCAATTGAACATGAATGATTCACACCAGAAATGATGCCCTCTGATTGACCAACGACATCTAGGGCAAGAAAAGACCAACTGCAAAAATATTTTTCTATAATGGGAATTAAGGCCTCATATTTTCCCATCAATTCTTGAAGAATCATAATATCAGGAGACTCAACTGCAACCAAATGCTTGAGGGCCACAATTTTGGTTCGTCCTCCCAAGCCATGCATGTTGAGGGAGAGAAGCTTCATTTGGGAACCCCTACTTGGGCTTATGCTTCTCTAAGTTCCCCTGTTATATTAAGTTGTCTACCCTGACTAATTTCCAATTTTGCTTTCTCCTTAGCATACGACATTCTGGAACTCCTTCCCGCTTTCAATTGCTAAGAAAGAGGAGGGTCATCAAACTCTAAGCCCCCTTTCGGCTTTCTCTGAGAACAAAGGTGGTAAGGATCTCTAGAGCTACCCCTTGATACCAGGCTTATGGTCGACTTCAATGAAACTTGAGGTGCTACCTTCTCTTCATTGGAAAGATTAACCACCAACTTGCTCGCCACCTTTGAGTCAATGTGAAAGTTTGGGTCTTCCACTAAAGGTGGCAGAACTAAAGTCGAGATGACAACTTCAACATGCAGTTCAACTTCTAGAACCTTCTCTGCTACAGGAAAGTGCACCTCCAACTTATTCCATAAATTTGATAACTTGCCGAATTGGTTGGGCATAATCTCATTTGAAAATATCATGAACTAGAACTAGTGGAATAGAATTCGAAGGCCCTGGAATTTCCATCGAGAATATCATATCTTTGATAGGATCGGAATAAGAGATGACTTCTTTGCTAGAATTCTTTGGAGGAGCTCTCTCTACAAAATTCTCAAGAATCAAAGGCTCATGGGAAGATGTGTCCTTGGATCCAATCTCCTTTCTTCACTAGACCTTTATGCGAAAGATCGAGCACAATATATGATCAGATGACTATAAGCATGACGCTGACCACACCGGAAGGGAACATTAATGTAATCCAATTGTTGAGTGAACAACATATCTTTAGACACTTAATCAATGTATTAAAAAAGGCTCGCTCTTAAATCCACCTCCACTAAAATACGAGTTATTGAACAAGAGGAGGAATGGAACAGATTATCCTCTACCACCAAAAATTTACCGATGGTGTTCCCTATAGCTTTTAAACCTTCATACAACCAGAATTCTAGAGGGAGCGAAGGTAATTTCACCCCAACAAGAATGGCTTCCAAATAATCTTTCCTTGGGTAAAATAAGGGATGATAGTCTTTGAAAAGCAACATATTCTTGTCCAAAACCCAAACCCTCTACAAAATAACTTGAGCATCCACTTCATTTTTTAATGCAAACCCAAACCACCCTCTATCCATAGATTCCACGATCAACTCTTTACTAAGTAGAGGGCACCAAGAAACCTTAATCTAGGCTTTAAATCTTGAAGCCTAACATGTCGTCCACAAATTTTAACAATTACGATTTTTCCCAATAAGCTGGGGATATCCACGACCATAATGTTTCTACCCACCACCAGCGATACCCTAGACCCTTTTGATTTCACCACATTCTTCTTAGACTGCTGCTTTAACAAAGGGATGGACACTTTCAAAACCAAACATGAATGGCTTCTAAATAATCTTTCCTTGGGTCGAATAAGGGATGTCGGTCTTTTAAAACCAACATATTATTGTCCAAACCCCAAACCCTGTTAGGATTATAATCCTCCCTCGTCCAATTTGGTCAATTATGTCTCAATCAGTAGTCCTTTCAGTCTATTTTTAGTCACTAGCACCATTGGGTCCACTTGGCCTAATTGGGGCACATGTACCAGTTACTAAAGTGTGGGGAACACTAATTGAGGCCAACTGCCACTGATTGCACTTGCATGCATCGGTTTAGGACCCTCCTAGACCAATCCCTACAAATTAGGAGCCACTGGGAGTGCCGACACCAACCTCCATTACTTGAGTTCAGTTGGTGACTAGTCAAGCTCAGTTAGGAGTCTGTTACATTCAGTTCTACTCAGTTAGTGCTATGTTTGCATGGCTGCATGCAGGTGAGGCACATTTACTCACCTACCTCAGTCAGTTAGACTAGTTAACACTAAATTAGACACTAGAGTTTGGATTTTGAACTCCGATGAACTCTAATAATGATTTAGACAAGGTCAATTAACCATTCAGTCAAGTAGAGTCAAACCAATTTGAATTTCCTCACATGGATTCGAATTGCATGAGGCTATTTAGCTATTATACTTCATTGTAATTAATTATCTAATTACTTTTGATTAACAAAAGCATTCACAGTTGCAAGCCATTTTTGCACTATTTCATTCTTCAATTTCTAAATAAATTGTGTAATCTATCTTGTGAGTTGTGTGTTGGTCCACAGATCTATGTGCTCAATTTAATATGGTATCAGAGCCTCGGCAGGATAAGGCACTTCTCCTACTACAGATTCATACTTGGATCCAAAAAAAAATTGAGCAAAATTGCTCCTTCCAGTACTGCACCAAAAGCAAAGAATTTACCACTTGATATCCCAAGTAAACGAATTGTTGATCAAGCTTGCTTGATCAACTATGCTAGGTGTGAAGAAAATTCCAAAAGTGTAGGCTGTCAACCTTACTTTATCTGTTTGATTGTGTGATTTACAGGTTTATCAGTCTCCTTCACTGCATTCCCTACAAGCAACTCCGTCTCCTTCACTGCATTCGCTATAACAACTTAGTGTCCTTCACTGCATTCGAAATGGTCCCTCCAATGGAGCTTCTCACTCCTTTCAACTACCACCAGTGGAAGGAGGACATGGAGATGCAACTTCGATCCAAAAGACTCTTCAGACTCACAATGGAGACAGAGGCAAAGCTAGTTCAGTATGTTGACAAAGAAAAGTATTGGAATAGGCTTAATGAAGCATATGAATGCTTGTGCCTCTCAATCTCTCGAGATCTTCTCTTCCCAATCAAAGGATTGAAGACTCCCAAGGAGGTTTGGGATAATCTTGCTTCCTTGTTTGATAAGCAGGATGACCTGAGAATCTATCAACTAGAGAATGAGATGATTTCTCTTCATCCATACAACTTTGAAACACTGAATGATTTCTTCACCAAATTCAAGCACCCGGTGTTCCAGTTGAAGCTGTGCAAGGTTGAGAAGGAGGATGATCAACTTGTCCTTGCCATTCTCTCAAAAATTAGTGCAGACTACTCAGTATTTGTATCAACCTTTCATTCAGTGAAGTTCACTACTCCAAATTGGAGGATGCCTACTCTTAATTCTTTCATTGAATCTCTCACCCAGGAGCATGACAAGTTGATCCAAATGGGGATCATTCGATCTTCCAAAGATCAAGCACTGGTTGTTGGAGGACCTAAGGTAGTGAATGAAAAAGGGAAGCAAAAGGATGAGTCTCATGTGGATAAAGAGTAGTCCAATGAGCCTTCAGGTTCAAAGAGAAGCAAGAAGAATGGCAAAGGAAAGACCCTTTGTTCTTACTGTGGAAGGGGCTTTCATCCAGAAAGCTCCTGTATGAGAAGAACAATTGATGAGATGGCTCTTCTTGTGAAGAAACATAACATTACTATACCTGCTAGTGCAAGGAAGGTTGACCATAGAGAAGAAACTAAAGAACATGAAGAGACATGCCATGACTGAAGGCTACTTGTTCAACACACATGCGTTCCTCATTGATTATGGAGCTTCCAATCATATGGTTGCATCCAAAGAATCATTCTCTTCCTTGCAGTATTTTGATGGTCCTAGTATTTAGATGGGTAATAACACTCAAATTCGAGCCAAAGGGAAGGGTTCTATCAAGCTTGAACATGGAAAGTTCAAAGATGTGCTTTATGTGCCCTCCTTAGTTGCAAATATGTTATTTGTATACCAGATGACTCATACTAGCTCTCCGAAGCGAGTGATATTTGGTCATGAATCAATGGAGATCATAGATATCTCTACTAGGAACATCATAGCAAAGGGTGTTGCAAATCATGCCTTTAAGGCATACGAGTTCTCACACTTCATGCCATTTTCAGAACCAATGCACTCTCAGCTACCACTTGAAAGGGAAGGTAAAAACATTCCATCTACTTCTTTTGCAATTTCCACTAGTATTGTAGAACCAACTGTATCAGTTTATGAGATTGAGATTCAAGGTGATTCAGATCTAGATCCAGTTCGTACTCCTAAGCGGGAAGCTAGAAAGATGATTGGAAATCCATCTGACACATAGAAGACAAAGAACCTTGCGCTATGTCATGCAATCTTACCTCCTTCAGAGAGATGCAACAAACTCCCCATGAGATGCTACATGGCAAGGTCTGATCAGTTACACCACCTTCAGAAGAATAGAGTGGATCATACACCTCTTCATCCATAAAGAGTCAAAGGTTACATTCCTCCTTCCTCCCATCATTATTTTGGGAGAAGATGGAGAAGTCTACATGCCAGGCCCCAGGATTCATGTGCATAGAACATCATGCATGTTCCTTCGCTAAATCATAGAGATGAAGGTTGCAGCAACATATTTTCAAGTTTTTCAAACTTGAATCCTGATTCTATCTGCTTAGTTAGAGTGGGGGATTTTTTCCCATGTGGTTTTTCCCCCAACTCCTTGTATTGAGCCGTTACTTTAATTGCTGTAATGGGTGACCTATGGTCTTAGTAACCAGGGCCCACAAATTGTCCAAGTTAGCATTCAGGGGGGGTGTTAGGATTATAATCCTCCCTTGTCCAATTTGGTCAATTATGTCTAAATCAAGAGTCCTTTCAGTCTATTTTTAGTCACTAGCACCATTGGGTCAACTTGGCCTAATTGGGGCACATGTACCAGTTACTAAAGTGTGGGGAACACTAATTGAGGCCAACTGCCGCTGATTGCACTTGCATGCATCAGTTTAGGAGCCTCATAGATCAATCCCTACAAATTAGGATCCACTGGGAGTGCCGACACCAACCTCCATTAGTTGAGTTTAGTTGGTGGCTAGTCAAGCTCAGTTAGGAGTCTGTTACATTCAGTTCTACTCAATTAGCACTGGGTTTGCATGGTTGCATGCAGGTGAGGCGCATTTACTCACCTACCTTAGTCAGTTAGACTAGTTAGCACTGAATTAGACACTAGAGTTTGGATTTTGAACTCCGATAATGATTTAGACAAGGTTAGTTAACCATTCAGTCAAGTAGAGTCAAACCAACTCGAATTTCCTCACATGGATTCGAATTACATGAGGTTATTTAGCCATTGCAATTCATTGTAATTAATTATCTAATTACTTTTGATTAATGAAAGCATTCACAGTTGCAAGCCATTTTTGCACTGTTTCATTCTTCAATTTATGAGTAAATTGTTTGATCTATCTTGTGAGTTGTGTGTTGGTCCACGTATCTATATGCTCAATTTAATAAACCCTCTACAAAATAACTTAAGCATCCACTTCATGTTTGAATTCAAACCCAAACCACCCTCTAGCCATTGATTTCATGGTCAACTCTTTACTAATCAAAGGGCACCAAGAAACCTTAATCTAGGATTTAACTCTCGAAGCCTAACACGTCGTCCACAAATTTTAACAATTTGGGTTTTTCCCAATAGCCTAGGGATATCCATGACCATAATGTCTCTACCCACCACCAACAAGACCCCAAACCCTTTTTGTTTTATCACACTCTTCTTAGACTGATGCTTTAACAGAGGGATGGACACTTATGAGCTCCGAGTAATCAATTCTACTACCAATAAAACTAACTGCCGAGCCTTCATTCTATGACAAGGAAACCAACTATGGGAACAAGGGAGAAAAATTACCTAAAGGGACCTTTGCATCGGTTCTGGACATGGGAGACACTATGACATCCTTACTAATATCATGCAAATTAACAACCATCCTCTGATCCAATCCATCCTACAAGCCTGGCTCCAAGCTTACAACTTTCATTTCAGGGATTCCGAGGTCATTTTGTATGGGGGTTAATGATAAGCTTAACTGCCCATCGACGACAAATCTTAGAAGGGCCAGATCCCATACCAAAATGCCCAAAGTTATTAGTGACCTCTTGTCATCAATCCCCTTTGATATCACTGACTCAACACGAAAATCCTAATTGGATGAATAAACCTCATCACCACTATAGAAGATGGAAGAATTTGAAGGCTCTTCGCCCAAATAATCCACCAGATGAATATTTGCATCCTCCTCCTCCATTTTTATAAATAAGAACAACCTTACCTCCGACAAACCCTACTTGCAGCCATCGCTGCTGCAACCCTCACAAACCCTAGCTGCAGACCCCCTTAATGCTAACTTTTTATAAGTCCTTAATCTTTATTCCCTCATGATTACATCTTTGGCGCATGCACATTGGTTTTCATAACGATTAAGGGTATGTATAATACAATTTTGCTCATCATGAGCTTCAAAGTCGACCAACTGGAATAACAACCATATCTTACTAAGAAATCAATTTGACATGAATCACTACCAACACTTCATACTAGAAGTTCACTATATGCAGAAAGTTATAAATTTTATGAATTTAAAAGTTTACTCTATATAGAAAGTTATAGATCTTTTATAATTTTTACAGTAACATGTTAGAAAGTTGATATGAATCTTGCAGTCTTCTTTTAAGAAAAATAATTTTTAATTTCACAACAATAACATTATAAGTTGGCTTCATACAAGCTTCTAAGAAATATCACATAGATATCAAATTCTTTTTTGTGATTAATTGCATAGAGTACTTAATACTCAAGTCATTCACTATGGTGTTCTAGGAAATATTATACATACATTATGGAATGTTTTTTCTAGGATTAATGATGTTGATGATTTAGTATTTAAGTCCTTCACTATAACTGATTTCCCATGAGCCTCATTCACTAATGACCAATTTCTCATGAGATTGAACAATCCACTTTGCAATCATTGCATGGTGTGTGTAATATCCCAAATCCCGATATTTTCTAATTCTATGCAAATATACTGAAATAGCTGGGCATGCAAAATTCCCTATTTTATAGCAAAAAGTAGGGTTAGGGTTTGTAGGATAGAATGAGCACTTACCACTGATAAGTTGGCTGGAATGCTCCTGAGAGAGTATGCATGCATCAAGAGCTAAATCTGAGATGACCTGGTATCTTCTGCTTACGGTGATACCCCAGTAGCACAAACTCCAAATCAGCTAAGGGTGACGTTTTTAGTGAAGGAGGTGTCCGATGAAGCTGATGATTTGCAGGACTGATAGCCTTCCCGTGCCGGAGAGAATGCCTGGCACATGCGAAAATTCTGAAGTCTCTAGGCAGGCTAGCGAATTGTTCTAGAGGTGTAGCTGCTCACGCCCTCCCTGATCCCAAAACGGATGATAACTGCTCAGGATGAGCACGGTCAGATCTGATAATCATCGGGTACTGGAGTATGATACCGATGATGAGAATGGTGCATGGATTTCGAAGGTAAACTGAGATATGAAGACCTAGCGAATGATTTGGTATTTTCGGCTAGAAACCCCTTACGGCTGCACACGTGCCCCTGCAACAATCTCTACTATATACTGGATAACTATGAATAAATTGAAGAGTGAATGTTGAACTTGTATGGCTTACCCTGGATGAGACTAGGGCAGATATCTCACTGCCGAAACCCCGCTAGTGGAAGACGCCATCTCCAACCCCAACTGCTGTGCTGCTACTCAAGAGCTCCAAAATCAATAATCATCAAAAGTGTCTTCTCCATTCACTTTATCTTTCTTTTATAACTTTCAACTATGAAAACCCTAACTTTTGACCTAATTAGGTCACTTTATCTTCTAATTTGCAGTTGACTTGCATGCATGCGCATGGAGACTTAATTGGGTGCATGCATCATTAAATAATGCTTAGATGTCATGCATGTCACTTTTAGGGTTTGCATGCATATCAATTTCAGGGTTTGCATGCATGTCATTTTTAGGGTTTGCATGCATGTCACTTTTAGGGTTTGCATGCATGCCATTTTTAGGGTTTGCATGCATGTCACTTTTGGCAACATTACAGTCCTCCCTCGCCAAGATTGCTTGTCCTCAAGAAATGCCAACACAAATCCATAATCAATCAACTGAACCAACTGAATCGAGGGATGATCCTAGGGTCCCAAATTATTCTAGGAGATATGTAGCACCCTCTGCTCAAAACAATGCATTATACGGTAACATCACCAGAGACCTCTTGAAAGAATCCTCTAGCAATCACTAAACTGTCAGTCATTGTAATCCCAGGGTCCCAAATCAATCTAAGAATTGTAGAGGTCAAAATGCATCCATCGCTACCCTATGTAGTATCGACACAAGGAGCATCATGTAGACTCCCAAGTAACGCCATCAATAAAAATTGTATCCATCCCTCATAAGGTCTTCCACCTGGATCCCAATGCAAACCTGTGCAAATTTCATCCCAAATATCTGAAGGCTCTTGTGGGACTATACCCTTGGCTAGGAATGTCTTCCCAAGAATCACCCACTCAATAGGACACCAATGCTTAATCTCTCTCCAATCCAACCCCCAAAAAGTACCTTGTCCATAAGCACCATCACAAGGAATAATCCTACCAAACTGACATTCTGCCCTTCTGATTTCAACTGGAATGCTCATATACTGCTAGTCAATTTCTTGATCCTAGCCAACCTGTAAAAACCATCCGCCATTATGCAAATGTGGACTGAAGCTACTGCAAGCCCTGTTTATGTACTCCTTAAGAGGACTGCTTTGATATGCAATAGTATGTTTCTCCTACTGCCCCATCAAGGAATCTAACTGTTGTTTAATACTAGAAATCCTCACCACTGACTCGGTACATATAACTTGAAGAACTGTAAGCTCAACATCTCGTTGTACTATGGTGTCTCGGAGTATCTTGGTCCTCTCTTTCATCACTAGAATGTTTTCTTTAACACGTTCAATCTTCTTTCGGTGACTATCATCTGGAAGCTCTATCTCATACATGTATAAACTCTCCCTAACCTCCATGTGTGACTACTCAGTGTCTTGACTGTTGTGTTCATTACCTTGCACCTCATGTATTTCTCCTGTCATAACTGTTTGGACTCCTGTTGTAGGTCATGAAGAGTGTACCAACTCCAACTCATCACACTGCTTGTCCACAATCTGACTAATGAATGTGCTCGTGTCGCTAGACTCATAGGATGGCTCTAATGTTATCTCCTCATGCACATCCTCATCATGTACTGCTATCCTCTGAAACTCTAAAATAAATGCATCTGCACTACCTGTCTGCTTGAGTTGTGCGAGCTCTCTAAAGTGTACCTCAGGGTCCTTCTGATCAAACCGCTCAATGAGCCTCTGTGTAAAATCACGGTACGATGTGATGGTATTGTGACCCAATGTCACTAACCCTTGGTACCACCACTCATGGGCTTCTCCATCCAAACACAAAGTAGCCAATTTAATGGCATCTATCTCAATCATGGGGTTGAGTTGGAAGTATGTATCCAACTTCTGCACCCAATTCTGGGCTAGGCCACCCCGGGTACCCTCAAAGGTAGGGATAGTCAGTTTCCCTATGGTGCGCTGTACCTCATAGTTCTGGGTGAATGGCCTATTGTAAGCTCTGGGTTTGTTCTTAATTTTAAAGTGGCAGAAGTCAGTGAAGGTCATGGCTGAATGGAAGTCATCTCCTAAAGCTCTATACTCTCTCAAATAGGCACTCATGGATTCTTTTGGTTCTACTTGTGCTAGAGGCACTGCAGCTGGGATATCTAAGAATTGAGGTGTTACCACCTAAGTTGTACTTAGTGGTTTTTTATCAAGTGAGCCTGGTGAACTGGACAAGGATAACTTGTTCGGACTTCAGAGAACCTTCAGTCTTGCTTCTCGGAAGCTTTGTTGTACTATATCACATGTTCATACCCCATGGGGGAATTGTAATAAATGTTCTAGCATGATAGTGTCTATAAAAGACTCAGTCTCTTAGACTTTATTTGTCAATCCGATCAGTACAGGGTGTTTTTTCCCTTGGTTATTATTGGTTGTTGAATAAACGACAGATAATTTCTGAGTTTTTCACTCCATACCTCCAAAGTTGGGGTGGTTGGCTT
>LPNX011050366.1:182982-197000 GCA_001517045.1 Pseudotsuga menziesii
GGCTTCCAGGTCCGATAAGGATGGACTGCAAAACCCTGGGAGGAACTCTTGAATGATCTGGTGATACTTTCCTAACCAATGAGGCCGCTGGAAAGAACCCGCTGATGCCAGCCTGGTGCCTGCAAGGGTGGGGAAGGGCGAGCAGCTAGCCCATGTTGAAAGCTCAGAAGAGTCTCTTATATGTTGTAAATGCTGTATTGACCTATAATAAGAGAAGTCCCTGTTATGTAGAAGAGAAGATATTCAAAATTGAGATGCTGGAGTCATGGACCATACATTGTAGTGAAAAAAACCCGACGACCTTCATAGTGGACGACATTATTGGAAATGAAAAGAATTGAAATATTGGCAATAATGGCAGCAAGGGTAAAAGTTACAGTTTAAACAATAAGAAGAAACTGGTTGGAAGGATCCCTTTGGGTATAATACTCATCAACCTTGGTGCATTTCTCAAATTTATTTTTAAAGATGAAATCTAACGGAGGTCCTTCTAAATGCTTAATGCCACGTGGTGATCCTCTATCTTGGGTGTAGTGTATATAAGATAACCGTGGGAGATAATCTAGGTCGCATTTCTCAGCTAGTGCTAAAACACCAAGATATAATATTCTTTGTAGATATAAGACAAAAGATATGGAAGACTAAGCACAATTTTAATGGATATCTCGAGGTGGAATTAAACTTGACAACCATAAAAATTGCACCTATTTACATGTTGAAATATTTTACAACAAATGTTACTTCTAAACTTATAGTAAAGTTGCAAATAACTCATCAAGATCAACTAAAAGATATTCTATCCTTCAATGGCCTTTGGGAAGCAAGTGTGAAATATCAACCCTATCATTACTATTTCAAATGCTAAGGCAATGGAAATTTTCATACTCACGTCCATCATGCAACCAACATTATTACATCTACATATTTATCTTGGTACTAGAATGTTGACTGGTCACTGACCTGTAGAAATGTTATGAGTAAATTTTACCCAATGGAAGCTTGATAAGAAAGACCATTCAAGATAAGTTTTGCTGTGTAGAGATGGTGATGTTGGTCATACTTTAAATGTTCTCACATGCTATTAAGTAACAAAGAGTGTCCCATCTCTTGATAGGTGGTGGATGCTCTGAAAGTCTAAAGGAAGCATCTTAAAGATTAAGTTCACATTGATAAAAGTTACAGGAATATTTGGCATGGCTTTGATGAAGTAGATACTAGATACATATAAATCTTGCAATCACTAGCAACTTTGTGTGACATATGAAATAGTCATAGAAGATGTAGATATCATTGCAGTGGGAACCATGAATTCTACTTGCCATATTAAGAACCAATGAGTGAATTGAGATTTAATAAGAGCCAATTGGGGAAGAGAACCTATATTTGTGACACGATCTTCAGAAATGGCATCACTGTGAAAAATTTCATTTGCATGAATAGCACCAAATTTTTTATCGTCACAAAGATCATGACCTTGACAACCACAAAGTAGGATGATTACTCAAAACAAACTATAAAGAAGACAATCTCTATTTAAAAGTCATCGACGTAAATATCAGGTTTACCTTCTCCATTAGTGATTGGTTCTGCATTCCATTTCAAGAGCATCACCCCTCTCAGATTATAAACCACTATATTAATGAGGGATTGATGATTTGCCCAATTCATACGTACATGTTATTCCTACCTTGTACATCCCATAGGTGGTCACGTGGGCATTGATGAATAGTACCAGAATGGCATGGCTAACGTCATGTTGTTATAGTTGGGTCTATTTCGGTCTGGTAAGACAAGTAGCTCCTCTTATATTTTCAAGTTTATTGAAATGTATGAATGACTGCAATAACAAATCTTTGCTTTAGTGGACCCACCTACTCCCTCACTGTATGAATTATTGTATTCCACATCTGCTCAAAACGTAGCTTTAAATGTCCTTTTAGCTTCCAAGAACTCTTTTGATGAAGTTTGTTTTTGCACAGGAGTTTATTTTGTACAGTTGTTGAAGGGGTGCTTGAGCTTTCCATTGTAATACAAGCTGATAAACGAAGGAATAACTCATACTTGTGAATATAAATGTCTAAAGTATGTGGTTGCATAAATGTAATGTAGTAGACCAAGCTTGGATGTCCATGTACAAAACTAAGAATGAGGACAAGTAGAGAATTTAGGGATGGGCATCTTATGGATTGAATTGGGATATTCATGGAGATAGTTACGGAGGTGGTTGAACTAAATATCTTTGATACGACAAATTTGTTATGGTCACCTATTCTATATAAAGGGACCTATTGTGCAATAAAAACACACCTGAGGATGGATTAATTGAATGGAATTTCCCCTTCGAGGGTTTTTTGAGCGTAAACTTCCAGTGTCCCTTGCTTGATATGTGTTTAGGTGTATCGGTTGCTTAGTTGTAAACCCATCACTTGATATCAAACCAAGGTTCAAAGCTCTACATGTATAGTTTGGTTGTTCATGATGCTAGAATAGTTGAGAGCTCTTGTTGCAAAAATTTTGAGAAAAGATTTGTCCAAGAAGTTTCAATCCAAACCAGAGCCTTTTTGAGTGAGGACACAGCATGGCAAAGAGACCTAGCAGAGGCCCAGGTGAATTGAACAATGCAAATATATTCCCCAGTGCCCACAACATTGCACAAAGTTCTGATTTCTTCTAATTGTTGATGGGAATTTAATATATGCAGCATAACTAACCATTTGATTATTTTCATTATTTTTTAGCAGTAGTTTAACCCGATTAGCTTGATCTTCAATGCAATGGGATCTCCCAAGTTGGGGGTTACTCTCTCACAAAAGTGCCCAATGATATGTATGAAGGAAGTCATCTATATATCTGTGAGAAAGTATTGCTTCTAGTTGCAATGTGGTCTGAAGATGAGACACTAATTGACAATTTCTTGTTGTCTGGGAAAGAGGTGGATGTTGTTTGCATATGGGATGGATTAATTAATTGAATAGAATTTGCCCTTCGAGGGTTTTTTGAGTGTAAACTCCCAGCCCCTTGTTTGATACTTGTTTGAGTGTATTTGTCACTGAGTTGTAAACTGAACTTTTGATATCAAAGCAAGGTTTAAAACCTTACATGTATAGTTGGTTGTTCATGATGTTGAAATAGTTGAGAGCTCTTGTTGCAAAATTTTTGAGAAAAGAGTTGTCCAAGAAGCTTTAATCCAAGCCAGAGCCTTGTTGAGAGAGGTCACAGCATGGCAAAGAGAGCTAGTGGAGGCCTAGTTGAATTGAACAATGCAGATATATTCCCCACAACGCTGCACAAAGTTCAACTTTCTTCTAACTGTTGATGGGAGTTTAATATATGTACTATGTAGCATAGCTAACTGTTAATTATTTTCATTAATTTTTATTAGTAGTTCACCCTTATGAGCTCAATCTTCAATGCAATAGGATTTACCAGATTGGGGTTTTACTCTCTCACAAAAGTGCCCAATGCTATGCATGAAGGAAATCATCTATATTTCTGCGAGAAAGTACTGCTACTATTTGCACCATGGTGAACAAATTTGTCTCATGAAGATGAGACACTAACAAATTTTTTTTTGTCTGGGAAAGAGGTGGATGTTGTCTGCATATGAGATTAACTTGTTCCAAAACAACATTGAATTCGATCATGGTTAGAGGTCTATTCGTGAGAGATATAAATTGAAATTGAGCCTTGGCATTGATAGATGATTTGAATTCCACTGAAAGTAGTGTAAGACGTGGTCTATTGAAGAACAATGTCAATAGTGATGAAATGAATTATTTTTGATGAAAGTAGGGGAAGACGTCGTCTATTGAAGAACAATGTCATTAGCGATGAAATGAATTGTTTTTGATGTCCAACGCGTACGGATTATGAACATCAAAATCACGGATGGTAGATATGGCGTTTGGAGGTTCCTTCCCACATGAAACTAATAACATGTAGCAGACAAAGAAGCATAAGTTGATAATACCATTACATTATTGGGGGTTAGTAATATACTTCCAATAGACCCAAGGTTCTAATGATTGATCATTCTATCATTTTGGCGATTGGTTCTTTCAAGACTTCAATTTTTTTGACCACAATATGTGTGCTTTGGGTAGTAAGCAATGTATTCATGGAGTGCTATCTGTTGTGACTTAGACTTTGCTTAGAGGAGGTTGAATTGTCAAAATTATAGTTTGAGGAATGGATTCGGATGGACCCATGAATGGTCTTTGAAAGTTGTCCACACAAGTGAAGAAGCTACAGCACATCCAAAATTGCCTAAGTGAAATACCAGTACATGAAGCTTGGCTTTGATGAGTGTGTGATTGTGTATGTAGAGGCTAGTTCATAGGAGGACATTTCTCCAAGAAGTAAGCCATGCTAAGGATGATGGAGCACTGCAACAAGCAATGGGAGGTTGCAACAAGTTAACAGTGTTACCTCCTAGTTTGTAGGGGTAACTTTGAAGCTTTATTTTGGGGTAAACTGCATAGTAACACGCCAAAGAAATGCAGGAGGTAAGGATTGGTGCATAGCTATGCCAGAATTACAGTGCCCTGTCCTCTAAACATGGTTATATGATCATGAACTCTCAGCTGCTACTGAAAATTGAAATCTGATATTAGTACTGCTATGTTCAAATTGAAGTCAATACTTAAAAGTTTTGGTGGAAAACGAGTGCTTGTGCCTGGATGCAAGTGCTTGATTAGACAGAATGCAATCTACACTGTCTAAAGGGGAAAAATCCCAGATATTGTTCAACAAATAAGAGATGCCATCAGGGATCAAAGGGAGAAATATCTAATAGCTTGTGAGGCACCAGATCAAAAAGGATTTGAGTAATCAAGTACAGCAACAAGAGAATGATGAGATGACTAAGGAGGCAGTTACTATGAGATCAGAGCTCTCTGAGAAACTTTCCATTATTCAAGAATTAGAGAGTAAGGTAGACCATTATAAACACAGCCTAAACAAGGCAGACAAACGTGCCACTGCGGCATTCATTACAGTGAAAAAGCTTGCTGAGGTAAATGAGTTTCGGATAGAGGCAGAGAAAAGAGCAGTGGTCCAGCTCGAGGAAGCAATGCATGTCAGCAGTCAGAAGGATAATTTGATTCAAGAGCTGAATAAGGAAAATTTTGAAGCAAGATTGCAGATTGATTCTTTGAAGCAGCAAATACTGGAATTCAAGAAAGAAAGAGATAAACTCATGCTAGCCCTGGCATTGGAGCAGAGTAATGTGAAGGCTGCTGAGATGAAAGCAGAAGTCAAAGAGAAGGCCTTGCAAAATGTGGAAGATCAAATTGAGAAATCATGGCAAAAGGTTTTTGAGCTTGAGGCTACTCTTTGTTTATCTTTTGCAGGTATTGAGAGGGATCTATCAGCTGAAAGACTCCATGCAACTACATTTTTTAACGGTTTCAAAAGGCAAGTTCAAGGGCAGTTTGAAGATGTGCATGTTCTGAAGGAGTACCTCCTGTACAAGATCGGTAATCAAACAGAAGTGATAGAAAGAACTGGGGCAAATCTAAAAGATAACCAGGAGAAAGAAAATGCATTGGTCATTGCCTTTGTAGATGCAATTCTCGTGGCCAAGAAAATGCAACAAAGAAATGACAGGACTATTTGTCAAACTTAGAGAGAGTGAGACATCATTGAAATGTGCCTGGGACAAATTACGAAAGGCAGACCTTGAGCTGAAAAAGAAAGATCAAAAGGTCCATGAAATGATTGTATCTTTGCAAGCAATTGAAGTTACCAAGGCCTGGGTATTATCAACTCCATTGATAGGAGTTTACAACATCATTATTCACTATCCAGGTGCAGAAGCCATGTTTGCAGATCTTGGACATTTTAACAGGATCTCTATTCAGGTGGCCTTCTTATGTGCTGTTTATCCTTCCCTGATTATCACGTATGCTGGACAAACAGCATATCTTATCAAGAATCCTTCTGATCATGCTAATGGATTTTACATATTCATACCGAATGCTGTGTACTGGCCCATGTTTATAGTTTCCACGCTTGCAGCTATTGTCGCAAGTCAATCATTAATATCAGCATCATTTTCTGTGATCAAGCAATCTGTGGCTTTGGATTATTTTCCCCGTGTCAAGCTGGTTCACACATCACAATATAAAGAAGGCCAAATTTTACAGTCCTGAAATCAACTACATTCTCATGTTTCTTTGTCTGGTGGTAGTTCTTGGTTTTCGGAGCGAAAGTCAAATCGGGAACGCTTTTGGCGTTGTCGTGATTATGGTGATCACTGGAGCTTTCTGATTTGAGAAAGAAATGTGGAGTTTTTCCTAGAGCAGTTCGCTGGCCGGGTTATGGGCACTCCACACAGCAGAATGTTTGGAGTTTTTGAACAGAGCCCACGACGATAACGATGAAGGGATTTCGGTGGCCACGTACATCAGTGAAATAATGATAATTACGGCACCGACGGCTCTATACATTCTAAAGGAAGTATTTGAGCTAAATCACCGCAGCATCTAGTGGATAAAACGCCAGGTTACGTAAAAGCTACAGTCAATGATGCCGTATCATCTTCAGTAGTTGCTGAATCTTTTCCGATTCGGGATTGAAGATATTTCATTTTCCCGATTTCGGATTGAGTTGACCTGCGTGTCATTGTTTATCCAGACTGCCGATTAGCATGTTTTAGTTGTGGAACCCAGAGTCTCTGGCTCGAATCCATCTATTGACAGCCTAATCAGCCTTGACTTCACTGTCAACAAAAACGAGAAGATAAGGCCCAAAAAATAAATCTGGGTTACGCTGTCAAAGATTCACGTGGATATCTGGCGCGCCTACCTGGGAGAGGTCGACTTTTTGGTGTGCAGTCGTGGGGCAGGTTGGTGATGGTGCTCTTTGGCACAGTTAGATACCGAGTTCATCTCACAGGTGGTAGAAACCTTTCACGCCCGAGACCGTCTATTCTCCTCCACTTGGAGCTGTGGAGTAGCAGCTGTCCACCAAATCACTCGTGAAGGTCCTGTCTCCATTCAGTCGTTGATTACTTTAGAAATCCACATCAAGTGCACTTTAATAAAGTCTTAGTGGCTAAAGTTAAAATAGGAATTAACCTTCGGAGTTTAGTGGTTTGATTGAGGAAAAAGTGGATATGGATCCTACCTTTTCTCTTGATATTATTTTATTATTTTATTTTATCTTTTGTGTTTTTTAGATGAGAATGGCTTTTTGCCTATTAAATAGCATAGCTCTTTCTTTGTAAGGATGGAAAGTTTTTGGGCTGGGAGGATTTTTTCCCCAGAGTTAATAAAGAAATTCATTGTTGAGTTTTTGGACATGTTGGGTTTTTTAGTGGTAATCTTGTGTTTTCATAAGTTGTAGACTAAGCCGGCATAGAAGGCTAACAATTTAGCACGTTGGGCAAGCATTTGCAGCTGCCAAGTTGCTTGTCGCCGTTATGTTCTTGGAGGTTTGGGAGTAATGGAAAGTAGTTAGTTATACTACCATTCTCCTGGCCTCTGATTATGGAGCGGACTAGCCTGATCTCCCTTCTGTAAAACGCAAAGCCTTTCTGAGTCCCCTTCTGACTCCATTCGCCCTTCTGATAATGGCACTGGCCTTTCCCTCGAGGACTAATTCTCCCTTTTCTTCCTGCCCATCAATCTGACTTATTTTCCTTTCTGCTACCCGAGTTTCTCTAAGGCAGCCTCTTCAGATCACCCTGCCCTCAGCTGCACTTGCCTTAGAGATCCGAACTTAGGGAAACCCCCCTAGAGCTGGAGAAGCGAGGAGAGAGAAGGTGTGGTGACATTGGCCTCTCTCTCTCGAGGTTGTCGCCGGGCCAGCGCGCCTGCGGTTTGGGCTTTCGGCACCCGCGTGCCAGTTTCGGGCGACAACAAACAGCACATGGAAATGCAGGATAAGGATAGGTAGCATGGAAGGTATGTGCAAGAAGATAAGCAGGTGGCTTCTCTCAGGATGTCCACGGTAGCAAAGGGAAGGTGATACAAGGTGGATGAAGGTGATGCAAGAAAAGGAAGGTATAGTTTTTGTGACCCAATAACAGTCTAGTTAAATGTGAAAATAACTTGCTAAAGGTAAATAACAAAGCAATAAAAAATCTAGCTTTGAATATGGAATATGTTTTTCATTTTGTTTCAGAACAAAAATTACGAGGGTGGATTATTAAAACTTTTTATAAATTTTTTCAAGAAAGACATGATTATTGGTATTGAATTGTAATGGGTTGAAGCTAGGCACATATTTGTAAAGGGTTCACAATGAATGAAGTCTTGTCTTGGTATGTAATTAAGCCTTGAAAATAGTTTAAGTTTGTAATGAAGTCCTTTTGTTGAAAAGTTCTTTTTTTTTGGTAAGGCTCATACCCACGGAGTTTCGAACTAGTGACCTTACACAAGTAGTGTCTTAACAGTACTCCCATTCACCGTCTATTCTACATCCGTGGGTTCCTTTTGCAGAAAAGTTATTTTAAAGTCAAAGTCAAACACGATGAAAATCAAAGCTAAAGAGTCATGCAAAGTCCATGTAGTGAAGTTCTTTTACATTTGAGTCAAAGTCAAGGTGAGTAAAAGCTAGAGTCAAAGTTGAGAGTCTCAAACCAAAGTAAATCAAATGCAAGTTAAGTGAGTCAAAGTCAATTGTTAAGTGATGTAAAATCATGACATTGGTGTATCTTAGGCTGCCTTGTTGAATATTGCCCAAACCAACAAGGAAACATATTTTTTATGCAGGTAATTTCAGGTGCATGAAAAGGATTGCAGGTGTAGATAAAAGAAGATGACATCACAAAACTAGCAGCTAACTATCTGTCTCTGAAATATAAATCAATGCCCTCTTCCCCTTTTACGGGAAAAGATCATGGGATGTTTGTCAGACCTGCCCCTGACAATAGAAGGTCCTGGCCTTGTAGTCGGTGTCAATGAGGGAGTAGATGCATCGACCAGTGTAGAAGGTGGTGCCGATGAAGCCACATCACCCTCCTTGAAGTCCTCTAGGTCAAAGCGCTCCGCCTCCTCCTCCTGTTCCTCCTCATCCTCCTGCCCCTACTGTTGCTGCTCCTCATCTAACCATGCAGGTGCCTCCTCCATGATAGGTAACTCAACCTCCACTCGCCACTTGGACAATACATCAATATTGTCCAAGCAAATGGCATCCACATCGGGTGATTTCTCCACTTGCTTCATCCACAGTCGAAGATTGTAGTGGACATACACCAAGTCATTCAGGCGTGGGAAATCCAACCTGTAAGAGGGTGATAAAAAGATTTAATGAGTCTTGAGTTTTGAGGCCAGAGGAAAACAATATGAAAGAGGATCTTAAGACTTAAATTACAATGAATTTAATTGCTTTGATCAAGTTCTTACCTGGTGCGTTTCTTTGAGTGTATTTTATCAAAGACACTCCAATTACGCTCACATCCAGAAGAGATACAGGTTTGGCCGAGGACTCGAATGGCATTTTTTTTAAAAATTTGGTGCCCTTGCACCAGATGTCCTCCACCAAACACCTACAATAAACAAGAAAGAAAGAGAATCGAATTATATAATTCAAATTTCAAATTTCAAATAAAATGATAAATTATAAAACACAATTAAAATTTAAGAATTTGAAGTTCAAAATTCAAATAAATTCTAATTTGCAATCACTTACTTGGAGTCAAATTGTTCCTTGCACGGACAACATCGGCATAGCCAAATAGTCCAGTAGCCTCTCGATACATCTCCATCTCACGAGTAATACTCTCCCGAGTCTCAAAATTAGGTACCATCCTATTCATACATTCGATAAGCCCTTCCAAAACCTCTTCATCAAAATCAAAATTGCAATTGTAGGAAAAGGCAAGGTTGAGGAAAAGTGCATCTGCATGAATAGGTCGATGGAGCATCCCGGTCCATCATGTATCAATCAACTCCCATAGCATCATGTGTCTATTGTGTCTAGGGGTACCCTTCCCCACATAATAAGACCTAATAGACTCTTTGGCCCTATCCATGGCCTCGTACAAATAGCCCATAGCAGGCTTGTCACTGTCAACTAATCTCAAAACCTTTACCAAAGGTTCACTGATTGAGCACACTTCCTCCACTCCTTCCCAAAAGGAGTCGGTGTAAACTAATCTAACGTTGGCTTTCCCATCCTCTCTCCTGCTATATATGCAATCTCGCCACTCATCACAAACAAACATTTGCTTCAGCTCAAATTGAACTCAAAGCAAAGACTGAAGCGAAATTAAGTTGGTGGCAAATCGTGTGATTCCAGGGCGCAACAATTCCCTGTTTCTCGTGCATTTCCTCATGAGGCTAAGAACCCAAGCATGGTTATATATGAATTTGGTGATACTCCTAGCCTGATCAACAACCTCCTTGATGAAGGGAATTTTCCCCACATCCTCCAGCATCAAATCAATACAATGTGCAGTGCATGGACTCCAAAATAGTGAGGGGCGCCTCTTCATAAGCAATCTACCAGCAGCCACATAATTGGCCGCATTATTTGTTATGTTCTGCACCACATTGTCCACACCAATCTCCTGAAGGACCCCATCCAACAACTCACATAACAATGCTGCTTCTTTTACCTGTGACGATGCATCAACGGATTTGATAAACATGGTACCTTTAGGGCAATGTACCAAGAAATTGAGAAGGGTTTTTACCCTTTGCATCTGACCAACCATCAGACACCAATGTGCATCCAGAAATCTCCCATGACTATTTAAATTCCTCCAATCTAGTGTTGATGTCTTTCTTCTCTGTTTGAAGATTTGGGCCTCGAATCTCCTCATATGTAGGGCACTTGTACCCTGGGCCAACAATAGCAATGGCATCACACATAGGCTGAAAAAAAGGATTGTTTCTTGTTATTGTAAGAGGCAAGTCACTCCAGAAAAAAACATCCTCCCCATAACCCTATTCGCTTCTTCCTTCTCCCTTTTTTTAACCATTGACTTGATGCTATTTCGTGGAACAAAGAAAGATGAGGCAACAACCCTCATGGAAGCTGACCCCATGGCTGTGGAGCCCCCAACCCTACCCTTAGTGGGATCCGGATGATCATAATCATATGTCCTTGAAGTCTTAGCCACTCCACCTGCAACAAGTTCAGCTCTATTTGCAGCTGACTCTTCCCTTTTTCTATCCTTCGAGTGAATTGCATCATGGGCCATTCTCATAATCTCGGGGGTAACTGAACTACAAAGCCCCACATCATGGCCAGGGAGTTTTGCCAAATGGTACTTCAACCTGCTAATGCCTCTTGTCATATGTTGTCCACACAATTTGCAATTCAATCGTTGTCGGTTTGTTCCATCTTCAGTGTCAACATATTGCCAAAATGGGTCCAATGCCTTTGGCATTTTTGCAATGGAAATGTATAGCCTCAAAAGTCAAACCTGTGGCTGCAAAAAAATAAAAAAATAATGATTAAACCCAAATAGAAAAAGAAAAAAGTACAAACCAAAGCACAAGGCTGCCTTCCATAAAATCATCAACACTAAAATTGATTCAGCCGATTCACACAAAATGCCAAATGCCCAAAACTGTAAATTTTTAATATGCAAACTTTGAAGTTTGAACTTGGAATTGATTATAATTTGTTAAAATTTTTAAAACCTAAAACTTAATAATATTAAATACTAAAATTTTATACACATAGATTTTAAAATTTAAAATAAATAACTCACCTGAACGGTTCCCTCTACGTTTTCCCTTGAGGCTGAACCTCTGCGTTTTCCCTTGAGCTCTTGATAAGTTGATTCTTCAAACTCTGGAGTCTGAACTTCAAACGTCCCTCAAGGCTTAAACTGCCGTTCATCATGAAACCAAATCGTGAGGGTTTTAGCTTTGTAGATAAAATTCATTCTTAATAATTCGTGAACAAGGGATGAATGACATTACCAAATTCGTGAACAGAGATGAACATGATTCGTGAGGGTTTGTAACTTTGTACATTACCAAATTTGATCAAAGATAAAATTGTTTTAATTATTTGAGACACAAAACAAAGAACTTGGAGCCCTACGATCTCTCAAATGCAAAACGAAATTTTATGGTTGGATAATTACCGTAGAAGAAAGAATCGTGATTTCTGATAGTGGGTGCTAACTGCCGGCGAGTTTGCTTGGAACGTGTGGATTTACCCTTGCTATGAAGCAATAACCCTCTCGTCGCGTTCTCCAACTAAAATGACAAAAAAAAAACCCGAAAATTGATTTTAGGAAACCCAGTTTTCGTTTTTTGACAGACCGGCGATTTTACGTATCGTGGCGTGATTTTTTCATTACCACGCGCGGTGCGATTTTTACTAAAAATCGTGATTTTTTCGGCATTAAAAATCATCTTCCCTCAAACATCGATTTTTCGGGAAGTCGACGAAAAATCGCTGATTCTTTCTTCTATGGTGTGTGTACCTTTGTTATGACGACTCTTACCTTATGGGTTTTTGGTACACTAACCTATTTGGTTGGACCATTTACTTTATGGTTTTATTATAAAATCATTAAACTTTTACTTTATGGTTTTATTTTACCATTGGACCACTTTATTGTTGGTTTTATTTTATAGGACATTTGGTATCTATCCTAAGTTAACCTACTGTATTTTATGTTGTTTTATTTAACACACTAACCTTTATAAAAGCAAAGGTTATCCCTCAAGTTAATCTAAGAAGTCATATCGTTTATTTACTTGTGGTTGACTGCTTCTATTCGCAACCTCTCCTGTTGTTTATCGTGATCGGGTTCTCTCCCTCTGCATGTTCGCGACAGTTGCTCCACGCGTTGTTTCTCTACTGCTGCTCTTGGCATGACCGTGTGTTTAGACTATGATCTCTACCCTAGCTGGATCGTGTCTCACTCTCTACCCACGTGCTTCCTTTGCGTGACTCTCCGTGTGACTGCGCCCTCTGCGTGACTCTTCGTGTCACTGCACCTCCGCGCGACTTCCTCTACAACAATGTGGCTGCTCTCCCCAGCAGCGCGATCCTTCTCCATTGTTGCAACAACATGGCTGCTCTCCACAACAACATGATCTTTCTCCCTTGTTGAGCAGCATGACTGTGGGTTCTTCTTAGCGTGACCGTGTATCACTCAGCGTGCACTGTTGCTTCACCCGCGTGACTATATGACACTCATTCGTGAGACTGTATCACTTGCAGCATGACTCTCCTGTGTGATGGTGGTTTCTACCCTAGCGTGGTCATGTTTGCATTCGCCTTCCACATTCACGTGACTGTTGTTCCTCATGATCACTTGCAACTTGACTCTCCCCTCAGTGTGATCTATCTACCCCGCTTAGCGTGATCTTGTTTAGTGTGACTGATTCTGTCCATACTTAGCTTCAACGTCCCTCAGCATGACCTTGTTCCATTGCCTAGTGCAACCATGTTTGTCTCTTCCCAGTATGACTGAGTGCCTCTTGTGCAGTATGACTGTGTGTCTTTACCCAGTATGACTGAGTGTTTCTTGTGCAGCATGAGTGTGTGTCTTTGCTCGGTATGACTGTGTTGTCGCCTTTCACACACCTAGGTCACGTGGCAGGAATCTTCAAGCCACTCGGTGTGTGCTTGGGGGCAAGTCTCGAGTCAAGGCTGTCACCTTGTTCTTGACTCCTCCGTTTAGGCTCAACTCCTAACGAAGCCAAGGGGGGTAGACCCTATTAAGTTACTAAGGATGATTACTTAGTGTTGTGATGTTTAAACTGACTGAGTTACTTAGGAGTTTGGAATTTAATTATAGATAATCAAAGATGGCAAGATATAAAACTGACTGAGTGTTTCTTGTGCAGCATGAGTGTGTGTCTTTGCTCGGTATGACTGTGTTGTCGCCTTTCACACACCTAGGTCACGTGGCAGGAATCTTCAAGCCACTCGGTGTGTGCTTGGGGGCAAGTCTCGAGTCAAGGCTGTCACCTTGTTCTTGACTCCTCCGTTTAGGTCAACTCCTAACGAAGCCAAGGGGGGTAGACCCTATTAAGTTACTAAGGATGATTACTTAGTGTTGTGATGTTTAAACTGACTGAGTTACTTAGGAGTTT
>LPNX011050366.1:199901-245185 GCA_001517045.1 Pseudotsuga menziesii
GACTGAGTGTCTCTTGTGCTGTGTGACTGTGTGTCTTTAGCATGACTGTATTGTGTATGACTGGGCTACTAAAGCCTATGCATTTGATTGAAGTTTCTCTTCTCGTTGACTAATATTTGAGGTATGTTTTCTTATTGCTTTAACCCTCTCTCTCTCGAGGTATGTTAATTGTTTACCCAATTGACTTGTCTCGTCAGTTACAAGATCAACCCTAAAAGTATCTGAGTATAAGGATGATTCAAAATAATGGTTATGATTCTTTAGTGCTGTTATCTCCTGTACATTATTTATTGTTTTGTTACTGTACATGGCATTTGGTGAATCATCTCAAGGACCAACTTTAACGTAGTGACCAATGGAGTGTTAAAGTTGAAAGAGATGAAAATTATGTTTAATTTGTATTGCCGTTTAAATTGATTGGAGCAGTGCTATTCTGGATCTTGTTTTATATTTCTGTTCATGCATGAAAGTTTATTTCTTATGTTAAAACTATCCTAACTCTAAAACTTTAACACAATGGGCTATCCAAGGTCTTCAAAATTTACGCTTCCCTCGTTAGATGAATCATAAATGGGATCACCAATAAATTTCCGATAACCATCCTTCATACTATGATGAAAATAGTGAAAATGTACATCACAAGCATCATATCCATCACTGCCACCTACTTCATTAGTAGCAAAGAGATCTTCAAACCTATCGTCCTCAAAAGGCTTGTCTTAAAGAGCAATAGGAAAGCTCACCAAACCCTCATCACCATGAAGAGAACAAGTAGGAGCATTGATGCCTTCATCAACTAGGTCTTCAATATGTTCTTCAAAGGGCAAGTGAAGTGTCTTTTCAACGAGGTCCTCAACCAAGGGCTCTTCATCTTCTTCGTGGGCTTCTTCAACAAGGTTTTCTTCATGTGCTTCTTGGTGTGCCCTAGAAAATGATAATGCCATAGTTTAGTCTAAGATGTTTTTGATTTCGTCATCCTTTTCATCATGCCATTATTTGATAAACAACTTGAGAAAATCTGAAATTGAAGATATGGACTTTCTACCAAAATCATAAAACCAATCACGAGCATCACCATCTAAGGTTGAGGCAAATATCCTCTCATCAAATCATCTTCATGGACTACTTTGAAATTGCTCACAACATTGATGAAGATGATGTGCAAGATGGTCGAGCCGCTGAATCACCATTTCCATGAAAAGAAGGAATATGATCATATATATATCCAGATCAAAACCCATGTTGGAAATCTCGAGATGCCGAAAGCATCAAGTGGCTCCAAATAATCAATATTTGCAATTTCTTTCTTTCAAAGTTTTCAATACGAGGCTATAAATCTAAAAATGAGCCACAACCATACCTCATATGGGAAAAAGATGATTGGAGTCATCAAGATGAGCTTCAAAGCCTTCAATTTAATGAGTGTGCTCACCTCTACACCGAACAAAGTCTTCAAATATACAAAGGAACAAGGGCTTCATCCCTTCATGGAGTTGCCATGTGAGAAGAAAAATCTGCGAAAAGAGTCTCACAAAAATGATGAAGTTTAGTCTTCAAAATTTTGGGAAAGTGGATTTTCTCCCAGGAACGATGCAAAAAATGTTACCTCCCAAACTAGCATGTTTGATTAAAGTCCCAAAGAAGCAAACTAGCCGAGGGGATTGAAAGAGGAGGAAAGGCTAATGCCATCACACCAATCCCCTTCCAACTTTTGGTTGGCTCTTCTCCAACTCAAGGGTGGTGTCCCTATTATTTGATTACTAGGGTTATAGACAGTGAAGTATAAGGTGATATGAGGAGCAACTCTAGCAAAACATTTGTTTTTGTAGCATAAAAAGATATTAAAAGGTGATGGGAGGACGAAGGGAACCACTCCAAGGACTAGTGCCAATCTGATCAAGGGCAAATGGAGTATGAGGATCACCAACTAAGAGTGACTTGCGAAATAGGTCACTAAGAGAAGAGAATTGCATCTACTAACCCTCGTGATAGCCTACTTGGTGGCTTGAAGATGAATTAGGGTTTACAAGAGAGGGGATTGAATGAAATATACACGTCCTTTCAAGCTTTACTCAGAGCACCCTATAGTTAAAGGTTCTATGGCTACACAATTCAAATTAAGGCAAAGATGCAACACATAAATCTTGTATAAGTAAGATTGCAAGAAGGATGAAATATAGCTTAACTTACAACATCTTTCTCCAACTAGATAGTACTATCCTTTCAATGGGCTAAACGAAGCATAAAAATGTTTTAGCAATGTAAAACACCTAACAATTTGTCCACCATGAGGCTCCAAGCAAGAGACATGCACCACACATGAATAAGAGATAGGTGCATAGTAGCAGAGAATGCTACCTGTCACTCCAGTATAGAATGAAGAGGGAAGATGATGCTCTGCTTCAGGGGGAGTGACTACAGAAGATCTCTGAGTTCGACAGAGTACGACATGATGGACAGTTTCCTGATGGATCGAGACTTTACCAAGAGTAAAGTGGGTTCCAACCTTCAAGGTTGAATGCGGAAGACTAGGATATGCCGATGACCTAACAGGATGATGGAAGAATACCAGAATGATGTTTGGGATATAGTAACCAAACCGGAAAGCAAGAGTGTGGTATCCTCCAAATGGATCTACAAGATAAAACATGCAGCTGACGGAAGTATAGAGAAGTACAAGGCTAGATTTGTGGCTAGAGGTTTCTCTCAAAAAGAGGGAATTGATTACGAAGAAACATTTGCACCAGTAGCAAGGTATACTTCGATTAGAGCCATCATGGCACTTGCATCCATGATGAAGTGGGACTTACACCAGATGGATGTGAAAACAACCTTCCTAAATGGTGTGATTGAAGAAGAAGTATACATAGAATAGCCACAAGGATTTGAGGTTGAAGACAGACGAACTCACGTATGCAAGTTGAAGAAGGCCCTGTATGGCCTGAAGCAAGCTCCCAGAGCTTGGTATGGAAAGATAGATAGTTTCTCGATGAGCATGGGCTTTGCCAAGAGTAAAGCTGATTCTAACCTTTACTTCAAGGTTATAGAAGATGAACCTGTCATACTATTACTGTATGTGGATGATCTATTTCTGACAGACAGATTGTAGAATATAAGAAGAAGCTCGCTGAAGAATTTGAGATGAAAGACCTTGGTCTAATGCATTATTTCCTAGGTCTGGAAGTATGGCAAAACCCATAAGGAATATGTCTCAATCAGGGAAAGTACGGAGTGGAAGTTTTGAAAAGATTTGATATGTTTGAATGAAAAGCCATGGCCACACCCATGGATTCCAACTTGAAGTTGTTAGTCGATGACTCATCAGAGTTGGAGGATGTGACTCAATATAGACAGATTATTGGGTCGTTGATGTATCTAACCAATACCAGACTAGACATTTGTTTTGCTGTGAACACTTTGAGTCAATATCTAGTTCAACCTAGACGAGTTCACCTGATAGCTGCAAAACATGTGATGAGATATATGAAAGGGACTATAGACTTTGGTCTATACTATGATGGAAACCATGATTACAGATTGTATGGCTATACAGATGCAGATTGGGCTGGAAGTGTCTCAGACAAGAAAAGCACATCAGGTGGATGCTTTTGTCTGGGGTTTGCTATGATTTCATGGTTTAGCAAGAAACAGTCCATTATTGCTCTTAGCACGGCCAAAGCAGAATACATAACAGCTTGCTTTGCTAGTTGTGAAGCCATATGGTTTTAGAAGCTGATGTCAGGTCTCTTTGACCTAGAGATGGATACTACTGAGATTCTATGTGATAGCCAAAGTTGTATAAAGATGTCGCATAACCCATTGTTCCATGATAGATTGAAGCACATAGAACTCCGGTATTTCTACATACGAGATATGATACAGAAGGGAGCCATAAAGCTCCAGTATGTGAGTACTGATGAACAAGTTGCTGATGTGTTGACGAAGCCTCTGTCTCGAATAAAGTTCGAACACTTTCGAGACAAGCTTGGTGTTGTTCGGAAATACCTTCCTCGAAAGGGGGAGCAATGATGTTGTGGTGGGATTGTATCATGCCGAGACATTTGTCCAGAAGTGATCCGGTGACTTCGGTCCTCGAGAATGAAGAGGGATTGTATCATCCGGGGACATTTGTCCAGAAGTGATTCGGTGACTTCGGTCCTCGAGAATGAAGAGGGATTGTATCATCCCGAGACATTTGTCCATAAGTGATTCGGTGACTTCGGTCCTCGAGAATGACGAGGGATTGTATCATCTTGGGACATTTGTCCAGAAGTGATTCGGTGATTTCTGTCCTCGAGAATGTGGTAGGATTGTATCATCCTTGAACTTCTGTTCAGAATGGTATCCAGAGGCTTCAGTCCCCGAGAATGTGGTGGGATTGCATCATCTCTGAACCTCGGTTCAGAAAGGTATCCGAAGGCTTTGGTACCCGAGAATGGGGTGGGATTGCATCATCCCTGAACCTCGGTTTAGAAAGGTATCCGGAGGCTTCAGTCCCCGAGAATGTGGTGGGATTGCATCATCCCTAAACTTCGGTTCAGAAAGGTATCCGGAGGCTTCGGTACCCGAGAATGTGGTGGGATTGTATCATCCTTGAACTTCGGTTTAGAAAGGTATTCAGAGGCTTCGGTCCTCGAGAATGTGGTAGGATTGTATCATCCTTGAACTTTTGTTCAGAACGGATCTGGAGACTTCGGTCCCCGTGAATGTTGTAGGATTGTATCATCCCTGGACTTAAGTCCAAAAGTGATCTGAAGACATTTGTTTTCGTGTTGTGGATTGCAGGTTGTTGCTGCTGAGGATGATGTTATTGATTGAAAGATTAGAGTATGATGATGATGATGTCGCTGATCGAAAGTTCAAAGTATTGCTGATGATGATGATGATCGAAAGATCAAAGTATTGTTGATGATGTTGCTCAAAGTATTGTTGATGGTGATGTTGTTGATTGAAAAGACTAAAATGTTGATGTTGTCGATCGGAAGGATCGAAGTGTTGCTGCAAAGGATCGAGAAGATCAAAGTGTTGCTGCAAAGGACTAGAAGATCGAAGTGCTGCCATGATGATAAAATCTCTCTCTCTCTGATTAGTTTTCCCATTGCGGGTTTTTCCAGGGCCATTGGCCGAAAAATACTGTGTTCTGTGTGTTGAATGGCGTGCTGATTATTTATTTTCTGTCAGTAAAAAAAGAGTAGTAATAGCAATGTTTTAAGTCTGAAAATTAATGTTTATTTCGAGCATTTTATTTTTCTGAGAATGAAATAAACAGTGACAATTTTACTTATAAACCGGTGGCTGAAAACTAGTGAAAAATCAACATGGTTTCAGAGCTGAGATGGGCAGCAAACTAAATTTTATCAGAGAGACAATCATTTCCAGAATTCAAAAAAATAAAAATAAATCTATTGTGACAGTAGTACATTTTGCTGAAACTTGTTCTTTGGGAAAAATGACTTCCGGTGGGTTGAGAAGTGAAGATAGACTAGATGGGGCAAGGAACTTTGTCTCATGGAAGGCTAGGATAGTGCTTTTGTTGAGAGAGAATGAGCTGTGGGATGATGTAGTTGATAACACTACTGCTCACCCCATTGTCATTCCCAATGCTACTGCTGATCCAGCAACAACAACTACCTTTGTGAAGGACAGTAAAGCCATGAGGATTATCTTGGAAGCTGTTAAAGACCATGTTATTCCACACATTTCAGGGAAGGATCATGCACATGAGATGTGGAGTGCTTTGATCGGGTTATTTCAAAGTTCTAATGAGAATAGGAAGATGGTTCTTAGAGAGAAGCTGAAGAATATCAAGATGGTCAAAGGAGAGGTTTGTATGGCTTATTTTACTAGGATCTCTCAGGTGAGAGATGAGCTTGCAGCTGTGGGGGTGGTGGTTACTGGTCCTGAGTTAGTGCGTATAGCCCTGAATGGGGTGACCGCACCTTGGGCTGTGTTTGTACAGGGTTTGGTGGCCAGAGAGAACTTGCCATCTTGGGACAGGGTCTGTGATGATTTTGTTCAGGAGGAGACTCAGAGGGGTTTCTTGCAGTGCAGTGGTTCTACTAGTAGACAGGATGAGGAGGATGTGGCATTGACAGTGAAGGGGAAGAAGAAGAGCAAGAAGGGTCCTAAGAAGGGTGGGGCCAAGCAGCAGCAGGATGGGCAGAAGAAGGATTTGAGCACTGTGAAGTGCTTTGCATGTCACAAGATGGGACACTATGCTGCTACGTGTCCGAACAAGAAGAAGAAGCAGCAGCAGACAGCAGCTTTAGTTGAGATCAATGATTTTGCAGCGAGATTTCAGAGTGAGTTTTCATTATGCACTGGGCATATTGAGAGAGAGAGAGCATCCATTCTCACTAGTGCGGATGTTGACAGACAGAGGGAGTTTTCCTGTGTGACAGACCATTTCTTACAGTGCATCTACTTCTGGCACTTGGTATATAGACAGCGGAGCCCTGAATGGGGTGACTGCACCTTGGGTTGTGTTTGTACAGGGTTTGGTGGCCAGAGAGAACTTGCCATCTTGGGATAGGGTCTGTGATTATTTTGTTCAGGAGGAGACTCAAAGGGGTTTCTTGCAGTGCAGTAGTTCTACTAGTAGACAGGATGAGGAGGATGTGGCATTGACAGCGAAGGGGAAGAAGAAGAGCAAGAAGGGTCCTAAGAAGGTTGGGGCCAAGCAGCAGCAGGATGGGCAGAAGAAGGATCTGAGCACTGTGAAGTGCTTTGCATGTCACAAGATGGGACACTATGCTGCTACGTGTCTGAACAAGAAGAAGCAGCAGCAACAGACAACAGCTTTAGTTGAGATCAATGATTTTGCAGTGAGATTTCGGAGTGAGTTTTCACTGTGCACTGGGCATATTAAGAGAGAGAGCATCCATTCTCACCAGTGCGGATGTTGACAGACAGAGGGAGTTTTCTTGTGTGACAGACCATTTCTTACAGTGCATCTACTTCTAGCACTTGGTATATACACAGCGGAGCCTCAAGTCATAGGATAGGTGCTTGTGAGATGTTCTTCGAGCTTTCACAGACAAAGACAGATGTGGAGGTTGTGTTGGGAGATGACTCAGCAGTTAGAGCTGTTGGGCATGGGACCATTACATTTCAGATGGATTCCATGAGTCCCATGGTGTTACGAGATGTATTGTATGTACCTGGGCTGAAGAAGAACCTAGTGTCAGTTTCCATGATTGAGGATTAGGGTCTTGGGGTGTCTTTCCTAGATGGACACGTGCATATGTTTCCCAAGACTGTAGAACCATCTACTTCAGTTACCATTGGAGTGAGATGTGGGAAACTGTAGAGGTTCTTATTTCAGCCTTAGCTTGCCTTGGCACATAGCAGCGACAATGAGCTTTGTGAGCTTTGGCATAGGAGGATGGCTCACTTGCATCATCCAGCCTTGTGGTTGTTGAGACACATGGTTATAGGATTACCAGAGTTCAGCACAGGGCAGAGTGATGTGTGCAGGGGGTGTGCTTTGGGAAAGAACAACAAGATTGCTTTTTCGAGCAGTGATAGTAGGTCAATAGGTACCCTTGACTTGATACATTCAGACTTATGCAGACCTATGTCTTCTGTGTCCTTGAGAGGATACGAGTATTATGTGACATTCATTGATGGCCATTCCAGGAAGCCCTGGATCTACTTTCTGAAGAGCAAGAAGTATGAGGAAGTCTTGTAGAGGTTCCAAGAGTTCAAAGCTCTTGTGGAGAACCAAACAGGGAGGAAGATTCGAGTTCTGAGATCGGATAATGGGGGTGAGTATACCTCCAAGGAGTTTGATGGATTTTGCAGACAGGAGGGTATCAAGAGACAGTTGACAGTTCCGTATACTCCAGAGTAGAATGGAGTAGCAGAGAGGAAGAACAGGTCCATTGTTGGAGCAGCCCGAGCTATGCTACATGACCAGTCACTTCCTTTCTTTCTCTGGGCTGAGGCTTGCAACACAGCTGTATATTTTCAGAACAAGAGTCGCCATTGGGCAGTGGGGAATATGACACCTGAGGAGTGCTTTTCAGGCAAGAAGCCTGAAGTTAGCCATTTTTGGATATTTGGTAGTCTGACTTACTCTCATGTCCCTTCAGAGAAGAGGACAAAGTTGGAACCCACTGCAGAGAAGGGCATCTTTGTGGGCTATGTTGAGACTTCGAAGGCCTTCCGCATTTACCTTCCCTCTCAGAGGAAAGTGGTGGTGAGGAGGGATGTGAAGTTTGAAGAGGAGCGGGCCTTCAGGAAGTCGAGACAGTTAGAGCAGCAGGTCCCTGCACCTCAGGTTGTTTCACAGGTTCCGTCTACGCAGCAGTCAGGATCATAGGTTTTTGGGGTTACAGGACCACACAGTGTTGGCACAGGTTCACCAGGTTCAGTGGTTAGGCCAGCAGGGTCTTTGGGGACAGGTGATGGGGCTACTATTACAGGTACACTTTACAAGGGATCAGGATTAGGATCAGGATCAGGATTATAGGGTACTCCTGGTGTTGACACCAACTTCAAGTTCATAGGTGACTGGGGTTTCTAGTTCTTCTGATGAGGACAAGGTAGTTTGGGAGCAATCTTCAAGGAAGAAGAAGCCTAAGTGGCTTCGGTAGACCTTGAAGGAAGCTCGTGATTTTGGGACACCCAGGGAGGAGGTGAGAGCCATCAAGATGCCTGACAGATTGGGCATGTTGTTGCTGGCTAGTACATGTGATTCTGAGGGGACACCAGGATCAGGATTATAGGGTACACCAGCTGCAAGTTCACAGGTGACTGGGGTTTCTAGTTCTGGTAGTTCTTCTGATGAGGACAGGCCAGTTTGGGAGCAATCTTCAGGGAAGAAGAAGCCTAAGTGGCTTTGGGAGACCTTGAAGGAAGCTCGTGATTTTGGGACACCCAGGGAGGAGGTGAGAGCCATCAAGATGCCTGACAGATTGGGCATGTTGTTGGTGGCTAGTACACATGATTCTGAGCCTTCTACTTTTGAGGAGGCCTCCCAAAATTCAGTTTGGAGATATGCTATGATGGATGAGTACCATTCCATCATGAAGAATGATGTATGGGAGATTGTTCCGAGACCAGAGGGGAAGTCAGCTGTGACTTCTCGGTGGCTTTACAAGCTAAAGCATGCGGCGGATGGGAGTGTGGAGAAGTACAAAGCCAGGTTTGTAGTGCGGGGGTTTTCACAAATTGAGGGCATTGATTATGATGAGACTTTTGCGTCGATTGCTCGGTATACTTCTATCAGGAGCTTGATCTCCATTGCAGCGGAAATGGGTTGGAAGATCCATCAGATGGATGTGAAGACCGCATTTCTCAATGGGATCATACAGGAGGAGATTTACATTGAGCAGCCTCAGGGCTTTGAGATTCATGAGAGAGATTCTCATGTTTGCAGGTTGAAGAAGGCCCTTTATGGGCTGAAGCAAGCTCATAGACCTTGGTCCTCCAAGATCGATTCTTACTTGTTGAGTATGGGGTTTCAGAAGAGTGAAGCAGATCTGAATTTCTACTTCATCATGATTGGAGATGATCCGCTTGTTCTTCTGCTATATGTTGATGACTTGTTTATCATAGGGAAAGAGAGACCCATTGCAGCTTGCAAGAAGGATCTTGCAACAGAGTACGAGATGACTGATATGGGGTTGATGCATTATTTCTTGGGATTGGAGGTTTGGCAGGAGCATGGACATATTTTCCTGGGGCAGGGAAAGTATGTCGTTGATATTTTGAGGAGATTCAGGATGGAGGATTGCAGGCCTATGTTGACACCTATGATCACTAACTGGAAGAAGCTTCATGCTTCTGAGGGAGAGTTGGTGGATCCTACTTTTTACCGTCAACTTATTGGGTCGTTGATGTATCTGGTCAACACTTGGCCAAATTTGTGTTTTGCAGTGAACACTCTTAGCCAGTTCATGGTTGAGCCTAGGAGTGTGCATTGGGTCGCTGCAAAACATGTGTTGTGCTATCTTTCAGGGACAACGGATTTTGGTTTGGACTACAGGAGATCAGAGGGGATCAGATTGGTTGGTTATACAGACTCAAATTGGGCAGGCAGTGTGGCAGACTGGAAGAGCACTTCTGGATGTTGCTTTAGTTTGGGCTCGGCAGCAGTGTCGCAGTTCAGCTGGAAGCAGAAATCCGTTGCATTGGGTTCTGCTGAGGTTGAGTATATGGCAGCCAGTTTGGCCAGCTGCGAGGCCTTGTGGCCTCGCAAGTTGTTGGTGAATCTATTTGGTCAGGAGCTTAGGCCTACGGTGATTTACTGTGACAATCAGAGTTGCATCTAGCTCTCTGAGAAATCCGGTTTTCCATGGCAGGTCAAAGCACATTGAGATCAGATATCATTTCATCCGAGACTGTTCAGAGTGGGGCAGTTACGCTTCAGTACATTTCCACAGATGAGCAGGTAGCAGACATTCTGACGAAGTCTTTGGGGAGGGGCAAGTTTGTCTTCTTCAGGGACAAGTTGGGAGTGGTGCAGAACACCTTCCTCGGTAAGAGGGAGTGTTAGTTTTGTACCTAGGGAAGTGTTCCCCTAAGTGACTTTAGCCTTAGTCACTTAGTGAAGGGAAACAAAGTGACCCTTGCATTAAATGACTTAAGTGGAGCATTTAATTTGACTTTAGAGAGTAAAGTCACTTTTTGATAAATTTAAGTGGGTGAGTGAAATTAATATTTATGAGAAATAAATGTGAACATTTAATCTCATCCATCGATCTAATCTAATCTCCACCGTTAGATTAGATGAAGATTCTCTCAAAAAAGCAAGAGAAGGTCATTTTCCTCACTTTTGTAGATTGAAGTGAAGGAGAGAGCTGAGAGAGAAAGTTTCCATTTTTCTGAGAAAGAGAAAAATATTTGCAACACGCAAATCGAGGGAAAGAATATGAGCAAAAATGGCACAAAAATCGAGAGGACAACATTTATTGTTGGTCCATATAGTCTGTACGGTACGGTTTTTGAGGCAGGTTTTTGGGCACGATTTTCGAGAATTTTTTTCTTGGGCACAGATTTTGAGGTTCGTATAGTCTGTCTGCACGACACATTCCGTACGGTCTGTATAACGACATGGAAATCGAGGCAGAAAATAGGGAAAAAATTTGAGTTTGATCTTTTCTGTTTGGCACGGAAAACGAGGTAGAAATTTTCTCTTTCGGGTTGAGATAAGTTGGTCTGAAAATTTCTGAGTTTTGCTGTTAATTTCCTGATAATAAAATCTCTCTCTGACTGGTTTTCCCCTTGTGGGTTTTTCTAAGGCCATTGGCTGAAAATTACTGTGTTCTGTGTGTTGAATGGCGTGCTGATTATTTATTTTTTGTTAGTAAAAGAAAAGTAGTTACAGCAGTGTTTTAAGTCTGAAAATTAATGTTTATTTCCAACATTTTATTTTTTTGACAATGAAATAAACAATGGCAATTTTACTTATAAACCGGTGGTTGAAAACTAGTGAAAAATCTACATTAGTCTCCATTATAACATGCCATCAAGAGTGTGTACTACTCCAAGCATGTTAGCAGATGTCATTCAAGAGGAGTCCATGAAGTGTTGTGCAACATTACGAGCTAAATCATAACACATACTACATGAGTCTACTATACATCAATAAAAGAACTATATCACATGCTCAACAACTTCCTAAATCTAGGATTATAGATTTGCATAAAACATATCAAAACAATAGATCTAATCTACTAGAGCATGTAAAATCAAATACAAATACTTATCTTTTATTGTTTTGTGGGTGGGCTCCCACTGCCTCCTTTGAGAGTTCGCTAGTCGTCATTTTCTTGCTGGGAATCCACCTTCACCTAGATCTTCATATCATCGCCTCAACATCGGGAGTGCTTAGAAAAAGAATTCCATACGATCCTATTCTTTGGCTTCTTTTGAGAGGTGTCTTCTTTGACATCTGCAGTTGAGGCTTCATGCTTCCTCTTCTTTGAATCACAATTTCGGACGCAGACATGTGAAAGATCCTTCTTCTTTTGATCTGAAGTGGGACTTAATCTTCCACCCTTGCCTTTCTTGCCATGAAACTTCCTTCCCTTATCCTTTCCTTTCTTGAAATGAGATGTAAGGGCTTGACTTTCTTCGTGCTGGGTGCCATGCATCTTGCTTCTTGTTGCAAGTCTTGTCTCTTCTTGCATACATACTAACCAAATGCAATCAAACTTAGGCAACTTTAGTTACCCAACTAGACTCTGAATGATTGCTTCCCAAGACAGAGGGAGACCATTAAGAGTATTCATGACAAGTTCTTTATCACTGACTGGATCTCCAATGGTGCTTAGTTGATTAAAGTAAGAGGAAGTTGATTATGATCTTGACATCTTGAGGTTCGACAGTAGATTCCTTAGGGCAAGAGCATGGTTGATATTGCTATTTTGGAATAGCTTCCTCAAGGCTCTAAACATCTTCCCGAAATTCGTCTTTTTGGAGATCCGAGGAATCAAATGGTCCTTCACTGAATCTACCAAGATTCTCCTTGCCCTAGCATTTTTCTTTTTCCACTGAGCCTTCTCAGCTTCGTCTTTTGGTTCTGGAACATTCTCATTCATGAACTTCAAGAGATCATTTTCTTCCAGTATAAGAAGAACCCTAGACTTCCACGAGCTCAAATTAGAAGTCCCGTCAAGCCTATCTTCAACCTTCATCGCAATCATCTTGACTGCAAAATTGGACCAAAAACCCTTGCAGGAGCTAAGTCACAAATGAAGTACGAAGGCTTGAAAAACTGGATCCACAGATGAATGCGCCCTACTGAGGTGAGTTGGAGCAAGGTAACGTTGGTCCAAATCTGTGGATAGAACAACAATAATGTGGAAGCCCTAGTTCTTGACCTCGATATTATTAGGGCAAAATTTGAAATTTCTCTAATAAAAAATTGGCCTCCACCGAAAGATGCGCCCAGGAGGGCGAGTTGCTTTATACTCCTTTTGGGATGATCTGAGGTGGGAAACACTCCAAAACGTGGAGCCTTAGCTTTCGACAATGACTTTTTCTAGCACAAAACAAAACAAAGAGTGGAGCTCGTCTATCCACGATGATCACAAAGATCATCTCCCAACCATAGACAAAACAATGTCATCGTCGATCTCGCCCTTCCAAGAGAGATAAATTGATCAGAGATAGAAGTACTTCCAGATCGTAGTAGCATAACCCTAAGAAAATAAGAGAAAACCTTCTCCAAAGATGGAGAAACCCAGAAAACCTCCTCTCCAGTTGCAGTAGCAAACCTCTCTAGCAGTGCTAAGTTGTTGTATGTTGAAATGAGGAGAGGCGCCCCCTATTTATACTGTTTTCTCATTGAAATTTAACTGGGGCCACTTGTCATTTAACAATAATAAAAATATTTTATTATAATTTTTCTTTGGCCAATTTTTTTCCTTTTTGTAGTGTCGACTTGTGAGGATGATACTCACAGATCTACTACTGCAACATTTATGCCCCTAAAACTTCACTTCACCTTCTCCAAATATCTTAGTCCATACTCCATTGTGCCCCTCAAGTATTTGAGCACATGTTTAGCTACTACCCATTGCTCTTTCCTTAGCTCCACCATGAATTGGCTCAAGGTGTTCACTGCAAATCATATATCTGGCCTAGTATTGACCAAGTACATCAAAGAACCTATTAGTTGCCTGTACAACATGGGATTCACCATATCTGATTTTATAGTGTCCTTCAAATTAGTGATCATGGGAATGGCCATGGGTCTGTAGTCCTTCATCTGGAATCTCTTTAAAATCTCAATTGAATACTTACCTTGCCCACGGAAAACCTCCCCTCATCTCCGCCAAACCTCCAAACCCAAGAAGTAATGCATCAAACCAATGTCCTTCATCTTGAACTCAGTTACCCTATCTTCCTTGCGCCATGCAATAAGCTTCTTTTAACCTGTAAGAAACAAGTTATCTACATACAACACCGAAATGAGCAGATCAACCTCAACAAATATGAATAATAAGTTGGGATATGCTTCACTTTTGGTGAAACCCATGCTCTGCAAGTATCCATTGATCTTGGATTATCAAGTTTGCGGTGACTGCTTGAGTCCATGCAAGGCCTTTATTCAATCTGCAAACATGGGACTCCTTCCCATTGACCTCAAAGCCTTGAGGTTGCTTGATGTACAATTCTTCCTCAATTATCCCATTGAGGAACATTATCTTCACATCCATCTAATGTACTCTCCATCCCATGATGGAGACTAAAGACATCATTACTCTAATGGAAGTGTACTCAGGGACTAGAAAAACGTCTCCTTGTTATCTACTCCCTCTTTTTGGGAGAACCCTCTCGCTACAAACCTCGCTTTGTACTTCTCTATGCTGCTATATACCGCATGCTTGATCTTGTAGACTTATAGAGCCATCTAGAGACTAGAAGTCACCATTGACTTCCCCTCCAGTCTAGGCAGAATGTCCCAAACATCATTCTTTATGATGGAGGTGTACTCTACCATGGCATCCATCCAAACCTGCTGGTTGACTGCCTACTAAAAACTGCAAGGCTCGAAATCTATGATGTTTCCCATCAACACCATGTAGTTCGGAAACTTCTTTAGAAGTCTAATTTCCTTGAATGAACTCCTAGGAGCTTCAACATGCTCCTGAGCATCCCTCAATGTTTGAGTGAACTATTGATGTCTCTTGATAGAACTGGTAGAAGATGGTGTCTCCTCCTCTGCATCTGAGGCTATTGTCCCGATCTGGAAGTCGTTGGCGACCCTGGCTCAACCTTTGGAGCTTCTTGCTCCTCATCCTTTGTCATCGGTAATGGCTCATGAGATTTCTCGGATGCAAATTCTTCCTTGAAGTTTACATCCCTGCTTACAGTCGTCTTTCTCTCCCCTGGAATATAGATCTTGTAATCCTTTGAATTCTCATTGTAGCCAACAAACAAACCCTTCCTACTGGAGGGCTCCAACATGGTCCTCTTTTCCACTGGTATATGGATGTAAATTGGACAACCAGAAATACGTAAATGACCCACCTCTGACGTCACACTAGTGAATGCCTCCTCTGGTGTCTTGTCCCCCAAAACCTTGTGAGGACACCTGTTCTGGATGTAGACTGCTACATTGCATGCTTCTGCCCATAGAAACATTGGCAAATCGTGGTCATGTATCATGGCCTTAGCAGCCCCTATGATGTATCGATTCTTCCGCTTTGCAATCCCATTTTGTTGTGGGTTGTATGAAACAATGAACTTTCTCTTGCTTCTTGCATCCTTGCAAAAATCGTTGAAATCATTGGAGGTATACTCACTTCCATTGTTCGAACTCAAAACCTTCATCTTCTTCCTTGTTTTGTTCTCCTGAAACCTATTGAATACTTCATCCTTGGTCTTCAAGAAGTAGATCCATGTTTTGTGAGAGAAGTCATCAATTAAGGAAACATAGTACATGCTTCCTGTGATTGATGCTACTGACATCGGTCCACACACATTCGAATGCACTAAATCTAGGATCCCCTTAGATTTGTGCTCACTAGGAAAAGCATTCTTGGCATCCTTGCCTAGCGCACACCCTCTGCACAACCTATTGCTCAGTGATGAAATTTGGAAGATCTGTGACAATCTCCCTCAGAATAAGCAATGCTCGATGATGCAGGCGCCCCATCCTCTTGTGCTGTAATTGGCACAAGTTGTTTGTGTTATGTTCAAGGTCTCGAATAGGCTCACATTCTAACTTGTAAAAATTGTATTTTCTAACCCCAATCACTTGAGTGGATTCTGGGGTAGACTCCGTTGGTCTTATGAGGACTTGTTGGTTCTTGAACTCTACTACATAGCCCTTGTCTTCCATGATCGAAACTGAAAGCAGTTTCTTCCTGAGACCTGTAACAAACAACACATCATCAAAATCTAACAAGTTACTTGACTGTAGTTGGAAATGAATGGTACCGACTTCTAATATTGGATACTTGGCCTCATCATTGAGCTCGACCTAAACTCTTGAGAATAGTTCTTGGGATGATGTCATATGCCTTTATGCTTTACTGTCCACATACAACACGTTCTTCAGAATTGTGCTGGAAGAGAGGCAAGATACCATTGAGAAATCCTTCTCGAACTCGGAGGCAAACTTGTTCTTCCGAGTTTTAGTTGAGGCTGCTACTTGGTGTAGTTGCTTCCCTTTACCCTTCTTCCCTGGACACTGTGATGCATAATGGTCGTTCTTATGACATATGGAGCACTTCAATTTAATGAAGTCCTTCCCTGGCTGTGAGGCCAATTCCTTGCTCTTCACCTTACCCTTGTTGGGTCCTTTACCTTTGCCCTTCTTTGTTTGACCAATGAGGGCATGGACATTGTCACCTCCCTATCTGTTGGCCTTTTGACTCCATCTGAGTTTCCTCCTAGATAGAATCATCCCACAATCTTTCCCAGGAGATAAGGTTTTCCCAAGCACAAATTCCCTAGACAAATATTTCCCTATGAGCTGGGAGCCCATTCAGTGCCCTGTTGACTAACTCTTTGTCTTCAAACTTCTCCCCAACTACTGTAAGTTGATCACAGAAATGCGTAACCTTCATCAGGTAATCGGGGACGATGTCTGATTTGGTCATCTCCACAGATCTAAGCTTGATGTGAAATATCATTTTCCTATTAATGTTCTCGCTTTAGTAAAGTCTAACTAGAGCATCAGACATCCTTCGCTAATTTCATCTCAGATATATGAGGGATCGGATGATCCTTGATAGCATCCATGATCATTTGTTTGGATTTCATTTCTTTCCTCTTGTGAGCTGTAAAAAGCTGCAGATGTGTCGGTGAAGCAATGCATCCTTGGCAATGTCCCAGAGATCATTCTTTTCTAGTAGAAGAGTTACCTTGACTTTCCATGCTAGGAAATTCGAGGCACTGTCCAACCTATCCTTGAAACTGAGGCTATCTGATGCCATCTCTGATCCAAACACAAACTCCTACACTTTTGATGTTCTGAATCTGAGTAGCTTTAATACCATGTAAATTTACAGATCCTAGGAGATTACTGTCCTATGTTTCTTTTTAATTAAATAAATTAAATCTGAAATTATTTAATCACATAAATGAATAATAATGAACATGCAACAATCACACATATAGCTGAAAATGAACAACGAAATCATAACATAATACATAGATGATTTACACCTTCAAATAAGCCTTTGATTAATAGATCTAGGCTTACAAGAAGCCTCCACAGCTGCAAAAAGTTACAGCTGTATGGTACACTCAAAATGGAGCAAAAAGCAATGAACTTACTAAGGAAAACTGCCCTCAATCAATCAAGAAATCAACCTGAAGCTTCCTGGCTGCTGCACGGAGTCTATGCATACCTATACAGAACTGTCCGTATTGATTCATAGACTTGCTATACGAATCTGCATGCCTGTTCGGATCTGCTGTATGGCTTTGTACAACTGTACAGATTTGTCTTTGCTGCTGAATGCTTACTGAAATTTGTCTGGTTGTTGATTGGGCTCCCCTTTGGTGCTCTATTTTCGCTCTTCAAATGAGTTTCTTCACCTTCTGACCAAAATGTCTTCAAGTGAAATTGAATGTCTTTTTCCCTCTACCTTGACTTGGCTTTATACTTTAGCTGAAACCTTAATCTACCAAAACCCTAATCTCACAATGAGATCAACGGTTTAGATTAAGTCTAAATCACTAGTTTATTAAAAATACACTTTATTGGACTCGGTTGTTAATTGAAAGACTCACTTTATAAATAAAGTGAACTACAAAATAGATTTGACTAGGATGACTTTACACATGTTTGACACAAAACTATGCAGAAGTTCCTGTTTGAGCTACAGACATCAATAAAACCAAATATGATGTAGATGGAAGACTCGAGAAACATAAAGCACACCTTGTTGCTAAAGGATTATCCTAGAAATAAGGCATCAACTAATTAAAGACTTTTTCTCCAGTTGCTTATATGGATTCCATTTCTATGATTATATCTATAGTTGCTTCATTTAATTGGGAGGTTCATTAGATGAATGTCAAAAATGCTTTTCTCCATGGATTTCTTCAAGAAGAAATTTATATGCAACAACCAACAAGGTTTGTATATAATGGTGTTGTTCCCTTGGTTTGTGAGCTCAAGAAATATCTATATGTCAAGCACCTTCTGCTTGGTTTAAGAAGATCCACAATTTCTTTATTAGTCGTGGGTGCACTCAATGTGAGGTTGAACATGATATCTCCATTCACCATCAAGATGGCTAAACTGTTATTGTTCTGCTATAAGTGGATGATCTACTGTTGACTAGTCACTCCACATCCATGATCTTTGATCTGAAGAAGCAACTCAAGGACTTCTTTGAGATGACCAATTGAGGGTTGCTAGTTCCTTTTAAACTTTTATAGGTATTTTTCCTTCTCGGCCACGATACACCTTAGATCTCTTCTTGTTCTTTGCTATGGAAATTGCAAGCTAGTTGGTAGGCCTAGTTCATATTCCTATTACTTTGAGGAAGATTGTAAGCTAGTTGGTACACCTATTGCCAATGTCTTTCACCCTTTTTTGATGCATCTCTTTATTGATCTCTGGTCGACATTTGCATTATTATCTTATACATACTTGGTTAGATATCTTCTTTGTGGTCAGTATGTGTTTTGCTGTATGCAGGACCCTTGTGAGAGTCATTGGCAGTTCTCTAAGTGCTTTTTTTACTATATTAGGGACAGCACTCACATGGGCATTATTCACTTACTAGGTGTTGACATTTATCTTCTTGCTTTTTTTATTCCCACTGGGTGGGTGGTATTGATGAACGACGCTCCACCTTAGGGTATTTGTTCTCTATTGGTTTTCGACTGGTTTGTTTGTGTTCAAAGAAGCAACAGCGTATGGGACTCTCCTCTGCTGAAACCAAATATGATAGTGCAAATCATGCCGGGAAGCATTTTTACTGGATGTAGATGTTACTTGGCGAGCTAAATCTTGCTTGACATTATCCTTCCATCTAATTTTGTGACAATTAGATTACTATTGAGCTTACTCGTAATCCATTGAATCATTAGAAGTTTAAACAGATTGAGATTTGGATGCATTACATTAGACACCTCCACGCTCAGGGAAAATTTGTGCCAATCTGTGTTCCTTCCGTAGATTATCTTGTAGATATCTTCATCAAATCTCTTTTAGAGCCCACCTACACTTGTCTACGAACACGTATCGATGTATGTGAGCTATGATTAACAGGGAAACATAATGTTCTGTGATATCATCTCGGCTAGATCCCTATTAAGATTAAGGGGGGTGTTGAGAATGTTCCAATCTTCACTTGTGGCCACTTGTTGTTTATCGTAAGACCACCGCTGCTGCTACACCTGCAAACCAGGTCTAAAAGGTTTCAGCCTTTAAGATTGGATACAAGTGGTAAAAAAGAGTAAGAAACGAACTGTCCTGAATCCTATGGTCTGGACTCTTTGCTTTGACAGTGAAAGTAGATATTGGGTAGGATAATGTACCTAATAGGCTAATAGACTACTTGATAACTTTCGGGCCAACACAGATATAGAGATGATTTCTAAGATCTTTGGACAGGTTGACCTTGGTTAAAATGTGACTGTCCTGAATCCTATGGTTTTGACTCTTTGCTTTGATGGTGAAAGTAGATATTTGGTAGGATAATGTACCTAATAGGCTAATAGACTACTTTATAAGCTTCGGGCCAACGCAGATATAGAGATGATCTCTAAGATCTTTGGACAGGTCGACACAAAGACAAGCATGCTTCTGAGGGAAATGATTAGAAGAACGTTAGGGCTTATGCAAATGATTTTCTAGAGGGGAATCAAAATATGCTCAAGAATTAGGTATGCCTGGAAACTGGACAATGAAAATGAGTGGCTTCATCAGCGAATAAGTTATGACAGTATTCAGAGAACACCACCAAGGTGTTATAACATTTAGAGCCCACCCTGACCACCTCAGACCCATACTGGACAGTGAAAATGAGTGGCCTCATCAACCAAGAAGTTCTGATAGCATTCAGAGAACACCACCAAGGTGTTACAACATTTAGGGGCCACACATGACCTCCTCAGAAGCATGACACTCTTTCCTTAAAAGTGAACTGAAATAATCCTTTAGTCAGGATCTTGTTGGCTGTACAAAACCAATCGTAAGGCTCCCACTTCTCCTTGACCCATGCCTTAATGATAGACTTTGGAGGAACCCTACCAACAAACTAACCTAACAGAGTTCACCATCTGAGATCATCGGAAACAATATAATTGATATTCTTCAATAGGGGTATCAACAAGGGGTATCAATAGGGATATTCTTCAATCGTAAGGCTCCCACTTCTCCTTGACCCATGCCTTAATGATAGACTTTGGAGGAACCCTACCAACAAACTAACCTAACAGAGTTCACCATCTGAGATCATCGGAAACAATATAATTGATATTCTTCAATAGGGGTATCAACAAGAAGTTAATTTTCAGGAATAACTGTACCTTGTGGTAAACTTTGGGAATAAACTTCTAGGGGACCTCATGTGGTGCCCTTGTTGTTGTACTTGTCAATATAAAGGAGCATAGTAACCAAATGAATGATAATTGTAACATTTGACTGTTGAAGGATTTTGCACACCATCCAACCTGTATTCTTCTTCTTCTAATATTGGACACCAACTTGACAGAACTCTGAAATCTGAACCAGAAACCCTAATCTTGACAAAAATTAGGTCAAAATTGAAATTTGACAAAACTGAAATCTGGCTCCATAGAAAGAAGCGCCCTACTTTTTAGGACTTGCCTTTTCGAAGCTATTTTTCTGGCCCCACATTTTCAGTCCTAATTTTCTGGCCCTACCTTTTCAGTCCTTTTTTCAGCACTAATTTTTTGGTCCTATTTTCCTGGACCTACTTTTCTGTCCTAATTTTCTGGATCTGCTTTTTCAGACCTGTTTTTTTTGGTTTTTTTTTGGACTGCTTTTTCAAGCTGTTTTTTCGAATTGTGTAATGGCTTCTTTCAGAGCAGCTCTAATACCATGTTGATTTTTATTAGCAGTTGGATGTTTTTAAACTTTTCAAACACTTTTCTATCACATAAACATAAACTGCATCCATAAAAAAGATCACTGAAAGAAACACATCCACAGTAAACACAATGTTTACCCTGGGAAAACCCTCTCACAGGAAAAACCCAGCAACTTCTCTAGGTAAGATTCTTCAACAAGATACAATGTCAAATCTAGTGCCCGACACTAGTTATAGAAATAGAGTAATGATATACAAGAAAGATACAGAATTACCTCTGAGTAAGTGGGCTCAAAGAGAGAGAGAGATACTAGATAGTAAGATGGCCCCAAAGATTGTTTCTTTTGTTCCTTGCTTGTCCTCCTAGAGTAGTGTGCACCACTTAAGAGAGAGAGATGTGCTTGCTTGATGTTAAAATGAAGTGTGGAAACACTTTATTTATCTTCTTCTTTTTCACTAGAAGTTTCCACTGTTAGGTCGGCTTAACTTTTATTTATTCTTTAATTTATGTTTTGTTTGTCTTTGAAGCCGACTTGTCATTTTTCCTTCTAGGGTCAATTTACCCATTTCATTGGGATAGTTGTGCTCCACATTTCTTTCCACTTTCTTTGGGACTTCTTAGGAATATATTCCGATGCTACATAAACATCCAACAACTTGTGCTAATCTTGCACATACTATTTTTGCATATTTTGTACTACAATTTTGTAGCTATTATACTCTTATGTATATCTATATACTAATCAGAGGGTACAGGTTGTATAAGCAGCAAACACTTGTCTCATGTGCATGTGTTCTTGGTTCCATGGTTCTGGCTTTCTATGTTTCAGCTTAATCACATGAAACACGATCTGCCCTAGTGAAATGCTCTATACACAACTTCGATTGGAATGAATGTTCTGGGGGACATAAATATATTAAAAGTTCACATTTTAATTTATTTTATCAATACTTTTTGCTCCTGCAGTAGTATCTTGACATGTATATACTAATCATATCTTGCTTGGCACTTGTTCCAATGAAAATAAATTTGGAATATGGCTTTTATGAAAATTATATGCCAAATAAAAGTGGCTTTTTTGCTTCATTTTTTTTAGTGTTTACTACTAATAATAATAATAATAATCTATTTTTAAGGTCACCGCCAAGCGAGACACCAAATTGGTGTATGAGACCCCCTTGTTTGTGGGACAAGGGACCCCCTCTGCTCAGCGATTTAACTGCTAAAGTCTACAGAGGTGTACATACACTACCCCCCTCTGGATTTGAACCCATGACCTCCTAAGAGGAAACACATGCTCTTAACCATTAAGCCCACTAAACACACATTACACTATTATAATGAATGAGATTTTATAAAATATTTTCTTTGGTTTGAAATGCTTCTAATTAACATGGCAGCAAGCATGCCCTTCCCCATTATGTGAATTTTAAAATGGAATGCAACCCTCAAAGATACCCTTGTTTAAGAAGCCATGTTAGGGAGGGCTATACTCTGGCAGGCGGAAGTGTGTCCTTCCCTATTATAGGAAATTTAAAATGGAATGTAGCCAGCCTACAACCCTAAAAATACCCTTGGCTTAGAAGCTGTGTTAGGAGGGAATCTACTCCTCAGATACACCCAGGTCAGGTGACTCCATCCGCTTGAAGGGTTGCGTACATAGGTGAGATGGCCCGTGACATGCTAAACTTGTAATTGAGCGATTTGAACCTTGGTGAAGGGTGTGCAACACCTTCGCTTTACCATCGAACCAAGACCCCATGGACAATGAATGTGAGATCGACTTTTTGTAAAACAAGCATTCATACATTTCAGGAGATCTTGTTGGTTATTTGTCTTTACTAGACAAAGTATTCTATGAGTTATTGTGGTAGGGGGTAAACATTACTGTGGCTCCATTTTGCCTTGATTTCTGCCATAGACAGTTGATTATTTCTTTTCAGTTGTCAATGAGTACTAAAAATAAGTTTGCACCTTAACTGGCTATATGTTTCCTACCAGTTATATGGTAAAAGTGTACAAGGTCTTGTACAGGTGCAAGAAGATACTTACTGTCATATATAGATTGTCACAAATTTTCCTGCACATTTTCACTCTATGACACCATCTTACTGTTCATTCTGGGATAAATGTCACGCGAATTTGTTTCTGTAACCATCCTTTGTGAAAATCCTAATCTTGAGGAGTTTCACCACTGTTTACTTCTAGTGATTGATATTTTGGTGTTTATTTATACATTATATTGTCTTGCTTGGGTATACGCAGAAACGGAGATGGGAGAAAAAGATGAAAGCAGAGGATGCTGAAAAGTAATGTTTTGAATAAACTTCTTGTAAGCCATGCAGATATTGATTGCACAAACATCTTAGAGAAAGCAACATACTGGCTAAAATTCGCTGAGAGATGAGCAGATAAATTGAATAAGTTCATTGTAGCCATGCATCAAATCTCATTCAGAGCAAATCCTTTTTTGAATTTGTAGACAGTAACTGTTTGTCATCCCTGTTTATAAAATTATTGAGTCATACATTTATGTGAATGCTTACTTTTATTTGTGTTGATTGCTTGATCTAGTAAGGGGCTATTCTTTTCCAGTGTTCAATTTTGCAACTTCTATGTCAGTTTCTTAATAAAATACTAATGGTTTTGCTTATATCCATACTGATCACATAAAGCTGATATAACTGCTGATTTGATTTATGGTGTTTCATTTAGTTACCAATACCAAGGCTTGAATTTTAATTGTGCCCGTTTTTGCTTTCTTACATTTCAGTGGTAATCATTGTCATCGTGAAGGTTGATGAGGTCCTTACATTTCAGTGGTAATCATTGTCATCGTGAATGTTGATGAAGTCCTTACTTATGCTATTGTGCATCCGATTGACAATGTTCTATCATTATTGCTGCAAATTTGTTTTTCCCTTGAGCAGTTTGATTGACATGTAGTTGTGACAGAAATGAATGATGTATTCATGAACTTGACTGAAAGGTTTTGCCCTATACTTTATTTCATTTTTATTCTGTCCTATCTGCTAGTAGTTTTTATATGAAGGGTTTTGTGGGATACAGTTGGGAAGATCTGTGCAATAATCGATGATCATATAGGAAAGTAGGTAGTATGAGAGGACTGTCCGTCAAGCTGTGAAATGTTTGAGATGGGCCATCTTAACTCAATAGACCCAAGTTCAAACCTTGGTGGTCATAGAGCAATTTCAATATGGATTTGCCCAAGTTTGACAGGGGTCTCAACGTTCATGTTGTCTGTGTTAAAGTGGATGATGTTCATAGCACTTCGTGATTAAGAGTAACGTTCATGTTGTCTGTGTTAAAGTGGATGATGTTCAGAGCACTTCGTGATTAAGTGTTATCCTCAAGCAAACAAATCTAATACCAGAGTACCGTGCTGAATTAAATTTGTTCCTAATGGACTCGTCGGATTTGTGTATCAAGTGTTGTTAAATGGATTATGATATATTGTTCCACATTAATCAGGAATCAATTGTGATTATATTTAGGAGGGTTCCGTTTTGAGCTTAGTCAGTGCAATGGTATATTTCGAGGGGGTTGCATGCATATCGAATATTATAGAAAACAGATTAGGATACATGCTCTCATTTAGGAGTGATTTATAGAGATTGTGAGGGATCGATATTTTAAAACCATATGGCAAAAGAATTGAGTTGTGTAGGAGTCAAGTACTAACCATGTGAGCTGGGGTATATAGTTCATGTTAGATGGAATTTCAATGGCCAATGCCGAAATGGTTGCATAGAAGGAAGTTTTGAAGATGTGAAGAGGGTTATATAGTAAAAGGTATACTTGACAAGAAGCCTAGGAGAAATTCTCTTTGTTGAAAGTTAATAGGGACTATCATGGACTTGTAAGAGAGGGCATGTAGTCTTCCTCATCACTGAAAACACATTTTGTGAGAAAGTGGATGTGCTCCTCCTCCTGATCACCTAAGCTGCCAAATTATGAGAAAGGACATGTACTCTTCCTCATCACTGAAAAACATATATTGTGAGAAAGTGGATGTGCTCCTCCTGATCACCTAAGTTGCCAAATTATGAGAAAGGACATGTGCTCCTCATCAACAAATATCTAGATTGTTAGAAAGGGTGTGTGCTCATGATCCCACAAATCCCTACATTGTGAAAAAGAGCGTTATTTTCTCCTCATCGCTCCAATGGCTGCACCGTGAGAAAGGGCATGTTTTATTTCTCCTAGTCACTGAAATGCCTACAGTGGGAGAAACACACCATGTGATTTTTTCTCCTCATCACCCAAATGCTTAAATTGTGAGAAAGGGAATGTGCTCATCTGAATGCCTAAATTATGAGAAAGGAAATGCCTAGATTCTAGAAAGGGCATGCAATCCTCCTCATTATTAATCCAATGCCTAAATTGTAAGAAAAGGTAGGCGTTCCTCCCTTCCTCACCCCTATACGCCCCTATGCCTAACAAAAGACATGTTTTCCTTCTCCTCATCATTCAAATGCCTAAATTGGGAGAAAGGGAATGTGCTCATTGAATGCCCAAATGATGAGAAAGGGAATGCCTAGATTGTAGAAAGGGCATGCAATCCTCTCCATCATCACTCCAATGCCTAAATTGTGAGAAAAGGTAGGTGCTCCTCCCTTCATTGTAATACATGATTTTTTCTCTTCATCACGACAATGGCTATATTATGAGAAAGGACAGCTGTACCTTATCTCTATAACCTCAATGCCTAAATTGTGTAAAAAGTACATGTGCTCTTTTTCATCACCCAATACCTAGATTATGAGAAAGGCCATATGATCCTTTCGCTATATTGTGAGAAACAATATAAAACAATGAGAATACCTCAATGCCCTAAAATATTAGAAAGGGCAAGTGCTATATTTCCTCATCACATAAATGCCTAAATTGAAAGAAAGTGTGTGTTCTTTCTCCTTGTCTCCCAATAGCTTTAATTGCAAGGGTTGGGTGGTTTTCTCCTTATAACCCTAATGTTTAAATTGCAAGAAGGGATAGGCGCCCTTTCTCCTCAATAATTGAATGCCTAAATTGTGAGAAACGGTACGCTCTTTTTCTCCTCATCACTAAAATTCTAATAAATGGCATGTGTTCCTTCTTGTCACCAACTCTATCCCTAGATTTTGAGAAAGGGCATGTGCTCCTCATCACTTTGAAAACCTACATTGTGACAAAGGGCATGTGCTCTTTCTCCTCATCACTTGAATGCCTACATTGTGACAAAAGGGAGGTGCTCTTTTTGCTTATTACCCTGTGCCTAGATTGTAAGAAAGGGTAGGTCTTCCTTCTCCTCATCAACACCATGTGTAGATTGTGGGAAAGGGCATGTGCTTTTCTTCTCTGTAACATATAAATCTTGTTATGATTTTGATCATCTTATTTAGTACCCATGTTCATAAAATTGCTAAAAAGCTCAATAAAACTGGAATTGCTATAGTGACACTCTTTATGAGAATAATCCCTCCATTTGACAACCACAGGGGTGTAATTGCTATAGTGACACTCTTTATGAGAATAATGCCTCCATTTGACAACCATAGGGGACACCATTTGCATATTTGAGATTTAAAATTTTCAACCAATCATGCTCAATCATAGCACTTGTAGCCATCGACTTTGAAGAAAACGACTAAGTATCTTATATTTTCTTAAAATGAGTGGTTGTTTCATCAGAGTGTAGATGCAACCACAATTTTTATACATGTATGAGTAATTATAAAAAAAAAACATTTTTTATATAATATTTTAAATTTAATTCACAATTATAATATTCACCATTAAAATTGTGATTAGAGGAAATTTCAAGTTTATTATGTGTATAAGTAAATAAGGAGCAAATGACACATGACAAAAAAATCATTGAAAATTCTTGAGAATTCCTTTCATGGTGTCATTCATATTGTTTCATTTTTTGAATTAAAGATTGTATGTTGTCCACATTTTTTTTGTGTCAATTGTGGACATAAATTTTCCAACAAATAATTATCAACATCTCCATATATGTAAGTTTTTACAAGAATATAATTTTCACAATCATTTATTTCTTAATATTCCACTACAAAAACCATATTTTTACAATCGAATAGACCCATGTGCATGTTTCAAACTTTTGATAAAGGGTTGAGCAATCATTTTGATTTGCTTAAATGAGCAACTTTGACAAGAAATTGTGTATTGCACTCTTCTTTTGTATAGAACAAATACTAGAGATTCTAAAATCATGACTTTAATTATTTAATGTTATTTTCAAGTACAAATGTTCTTTTCTATTTCAAAACTCTCAAAACAATTTTGAAGGAAATCTTTCAATCAAAGAGTGTTGAAAATAATCTTTGCATCAAACAAAATTTTCAATTCTTGTTTTTTTGTTTTCATATTCTTTTATGTAATACATTGCATTGACAAGCACACCATTCATATACAAATAGAACATTTTTGGGTTTCTAAGTCTTTCACACTTGCATATAAAAATACGAAAGTAAGTATTAATGTAAATAAAACATAGCATGAATGCATTAGTTATCAAACACATACAAATTGAACATTTTTGGGCTTCATCTTTCACACTTGCATATAAAAATACTAAAGTAAGTATTAATGTAAAAAAAACATAGCATGAATGCATTAACTATCAAAACTTTTTACAAGTTGATATTATTTGCATTATCTCTTTAAAATAAATAACTAACAATAATTTTCATAAACATTTTCAATTGCATTTTTATACTTGTTTTTTGTTGATATTTTAAAAAAATTTCAAAGATTGGTCCATATATATCCATCTACTTTCAACAAATAGTCATATTTTCAACTTAGGAGAATGTTGGTGTTGGGGGAGTAGATTAGTTGGCGATAAGTCGTGTTATTAAGGCACTCCTTGTGGTGTCATTGGTTCTAGCCTCGACTAACCTTCTATACCATGCGTGGGGTAGTGTGGGTTTACCTAGAGGTTAGGGTGATAATGGATTGGAATAGACTTTGTGTCCAATGAGTACAACCTAAATCCGTGACCTATTTCATGAGACAAAGAAAAAAACTTAGAAGAATGTTAAAACAATTTTCATTTCTACTATAAAAACCGATACATTGTTTCATCCATAAACATGTTTGACTTATTATATCCCTCTTTGTAGATATTACCTTAGATTCTTTTGGTAGGTAGGGAAATCTTTTCACATTGAGATGTAATCCAAAACAATACAATTCTGACATCATCATCATTCAACGAATCAAAATTTTTAAAGGGGAAAATGCAATCTATTTTTTCTATCTGGACTTGCATTGATAATAATTGTTTGAGGGTATATTTGGAGTCGACCTTTGAATATTGTGGTTTTGTTATGACAAACTCGCATACTCTAAAAAGTTATCCTTCCACTACCAATATCAAGAGTTTCTTTTGAAATGAAATCAATTATATGAAATGATTTAGGGTTTGGAAATAAATAAGTAATGGGGGAACTTAAAAAATAAAAATCAAGGAATAAGATATTATTAACAAGTACTAAAAGAAACTCAAGACAAGCAACAAAGACATGCATTAATGACCTTTATGAATATCTATATTGGACTTTTTAGTAGTTTAAAGGGTATAAAAAAATCCATTGTAATAATTCATCATTTTATCATTTATCTTATGCAATTATTATTACTTGTACTAAATGGATTTTTGTCTATTGTCTTTATTATGTTGGATATTTTTGTTAGTAAATGAACTTCATTTAATTGGTATTAGAGCTTTGTTTTTAATCTGTCTCTTGATAACATTTTTTTAGATCTTGTTTGACATAGTTGTTTTGGCTAAATTCAAAATTTTTAGAATTACTTTGATCTCTAGGTCCTTGACCACATTCAAACCTTTTGCCAATCAAAAGTATGGAGGGGTTGACCAATTGACATCATCTATTGGTATTGTGATCGACAACTATTTAAAAAAACACACACAAGGAATCGTTACTTCATGAATCTGCCCCAAATCAATTTGACTAAAACTACAAAAATGGATTAAAGTGTGGTTGATAATTCATTTCAATCTCAACCTAAAACTATCAAGCCTCTATACCCAACGTGAATATTCATAAAAATGATTGTTTGTAAGATTAAAACAAATGTTAAAACTCCCAAGTTAAATGATTAGGGTACATAGGTTTTTAAGAGTTCAACGAAACTATATGAAAATTCAACAGCTTGAAGATAGAAATATAGATACCTTAGAAGTACAAGTTACAGTGCTATGAAAAGTAAAAAGTTATTAAAGTTTAGAAAAGGGTTGTTAATTACTCTAATTTAGGCTAAATGGCAATCTAAGATCCTTCTAGCGCATTGAAGGAATAGTAGAAAGATAATTAGTGCTATTACATATATAAAGAAAGTTTGATTAAGAAATGGCACTAGTTGAGATAGTGAGAATATGAAGGGGATTGTTATGTTTGAAGATACATCTTAGGATTAAATAATGGAATATTTTTATTGTTGCAATGTTTGTAATAGGATGGGTATAAGAAGGCTTGTTTTTGTGTCTTCCTTGGGAGAATATATTTCGAGTGGATGAATGTTGTCCTAAGTTAACTTAATTATATGTTGATGTGGGAGGGATGCATGTATGTATTAATTTTGGTTTGATAGGTATGTTGGAGATGCAAAGAAACACAACGATGTATGCTACAAACTAGATAGCTAGAAACGCAACTCGTTCCCCAGAGCCTTAAGTTGGAGATTGAGCATATTGAAATGCAGTTCCATGCATTGGGCTAGTTTCGCCCCAACAAATGTAAGTGTTAGCATAAGTGTAAGGTAGATCACCTTGTTGAGACGTGCACCAATGCTTTTGAAGAGAGTTCATCGATCCATTTGATCCACAAAATATACTGTATGTTCAATATTAATGCCTTACTCCATCGATCGATCTAGGAGAACAAACAAAAGCATTACAAAGATGAGGTTTGATCTGATTCCAAGTATGGATCTAGTTTATATGGGAAATCTCAGGTTCATTCAATGCTAGGCATAATGAGTACAAGCTAGGTATAATGAGTACAATACGAGGCCTCAAAATAATCCAAAGTTATAGAAAGGTTAGTCAAAGTTAATTATTTATTTTTTTAATTGAATGAAGATTATCAAAATCAAAATTCCAAAAAGAAATATTAAAAGTTTTATAAAGGAGTAACTAAAGTTTAAGGTATCTAAACTTGACAAAAAAAATTTAAAAAAATGTGAAGAGTTATTTACATATATTAATGGTCAAGTAAACATTTAATGGAAGAAGTTTTTCTTGGGACAATAAGTCATGAGTCATAAACAGTGAATTCCACAAATAATTTTACCTTTTTTTTGTGAAATGTCATTTTTGTGCAAACGAGAGTGAATGTTTAAGGTCTTTAAAAAATCAATGTGGCATTTGTCCATATTGTTATAGTCTTTATTCTAACAAATTATCAAAGTTATAAGCAAATGCAATGACAAATTAAAAATTAGAGGAAGAACTAACGAAACAACAAGAAAATATAATTTTTTTGAGAATATAGTTGGTGAAAAATATAAAAAAAGAGGATGAATTATTAGAAAAAATGAGGAAGTTTCTCTCCTAAGAGATCATAGTAAAAGGTAGCTGTAAAAATCAAGAAGTTAATGGATAAGAAGTAGTGAATTCAGAAGTTGGAACAAAAGAATCAGGAGTTTGAGAAGAGGTTATAAAAAAGATAAAGAAAGTTCTAGCCTAAGGAACGTTAATTATAGGTTGCTTGGGAAAATAAAACAAGTTAAAAGACGAGCAATTAGAAAATCAAGACCTTAAGAATAAGGCCGACAAGCTAGAGAACGATGAAGAACTTTCATGCTTAAGGGACCATAGTCAAATCTTAATTACCCAAGTCAAGAAGTTATTGAATGATAAAGTCACTATAGGGAAAGCTAGAGCAACTTACCAAAAAGAAATCAATGATTGATAGAAAGACAATGATCAATCTAGTTAAATAAAAAAAAGTCATTAGATGTAAAATTCCAAACCATGCATAAAGGAACCAATACCAATCCAATTGACAATACAAATCTTAAAGATGCAAATCTAATTGAATTAATGATATATTTAGATGACAAAGTCCAAACAATGGAAAAACCAAGTGTCCTTACCAATAAATATTCAATGATCGACAAAGCGACACAAGTGCATGAAGAAGACATCATGATAGAAGTGGGTCAAGAAAATCATACAATTGTTGTAATATCTCGTTTTTGACCCCAATTGCATTAAAATGGTATATGATGTAAATATCGTTATTAAATCATGGTGAGGAGCTAAAGGCCAAGGCCCCACCATGGATTTAGTGTTTTATGAATTGACAATTAAAATTGATGCATATAGTTTTCGTGCTAGCTAGACACATTATAAAATGATACATCATGTAAAAATGCAATTTAATAAAATACCCACAACTAGCTATGTCAATGCAACAAAAGAGATGGGGACATGATTTCACAAGGAATAGGGAGGGAAAATATTTAAACTATTGAGCCAAGTGTCAATGGGAGAACCCATAAAGTTGTCAACTATTTTTTTTGTCTTTTGTGCCCAATCATTTATTTCTTCCAAAAATTGGTTGAGGTAGTTAATGCCTTGGGAAATGAAAGGCATGGCAGTCAAAATTCGTATTGGGGAAGCCATCAATTTTTGAAAAACATACTTTGACTTATGGGGCAAGAAAACTCCAAGAAATCGCTGCCCATTTCCATTATTCACCCACGTCCTTCATTTCCTCACACGGTTGGAGATAGTTGGGGCGTTCCCATCCTATTTTTCTGCAATTACCTTCATTTCCATGGCTAGGAAAACCCGTTTTTGTATTGCTCATTGAATGGACAGCAGAGAACTACAATTTGGGGGTTTGAAGAGGCCATTTTTGCTCCCGTAATGCCCATAGATGTTTTCTGAATTCCAATTGCTCACCCAAGGTCATTTCCCCATTTACCATTTTTCGTTTTTGGTTCCTGGGATGTTTTTCTCCACGCCCAACATTTGTATTTTGTTGTTAGGTGAATCCCTTCTTTTGGTCTGAAAGACTTAGGAGTGGAAGAGGCCTAGAATTGGCTTGATAAACCTAGTGAAGAGAGGATCCTCACAGACAGATCAAGAGGGGTTGGAAAATATTCTATGCACACCCCGAAGAGCACTGGAAGGGAAGGTATGGCCTAAGGGACTGTGTAGCAGTGAAGGGAATACTTCCTTGTTTTGGGTGTGTAGGTATTGTGGATGCCAAGCTAGATAGATCTGGTGCAGGTGTCCATAGCTCTGTGGTTGAGCTCACTAGCTTAGCAATTCTACCTTTCCACTATCTTAGCAGGCAGATAAACCCCACTGTAGATTGGCTTGGATGAGTTTTGATATGTTTTGGCTATGTGTGAGCCTGTTGTTCCCTAGTTCCTTGTGGAAATTCCCAACTCGGGGGTGACAGTGGTGCTGAGAGATTGATGAGCACACTGGCCTATGGTCGGGTGGAACGTTGCAGCGACATAGCTAGTAGTGGGACAACTCATTTTCAAGATAAGAGCTCTCTTGAATTTAATTCATGCAATGTATTGTTTTAATGAATTATTATGAACATTATGAATGTGTTGAATGAGATTTGCTTCCGTTGTATATTATTGCATTATTCATGTGTATGTTTTTATATTTCAATGCATTTTGGATTATGTTCATGGGGCTAGATCCCCAGTTATTGATGGAAAAAGCTGTGAGTCACATCCTCTCCTCGTCGAGAGAGGAGGGGAGGGGACATGACAATTATGCTAAGGAAAAACATGTTACAAGGACACCTTGTCTACACCCAAACCACAAGAATTAATACTTTAATTGGTTTGTGTATAAATGTTGTTCAAAACAAGGATAATATTTACACTACATTCCAAAAAGTGTTAATTTTAATACAATTTGTTCTCAAAATAGAAGTAGTTGATATACAATCCACAAAAGCTCGAAGTGGGAAGACCCTTTTGCAATGCCATAGTTATGCTCAACTCTTAGAAGATCATATTGTCTTGTATCATCAACCATCACAACTGCAAGAACATAGAATCAAGAGAAGGATTCACAAAACAAAACAACAGATAAAGTTATTCCATAAATATGCTTTGAGGACAAAGCGTTTTTAAAGGGGAAGGAAATGCAATGAACACGATATATATATAAACATTAAATAAACTAATAATTAGTAAAGTGACACATCCTAATTAAAATACATACCTAATGAAGGGGCACGACTTGTAAACCATGTGATTAGTCAATGCGTATAAGTATATCGTTCCATGGCATTGTAATCATTTCATAATTCATCATCTATCTTATTCAATTATTTATTCCTTGTCCTATATGGATTTTTGTCTATTGTCCTCCTCTATTAGTTTCACAATTTAAGGATAAATCTTACCATTCATTCATAAGAAGGTTTATTTCCCCTCCCAAGATGCTTTTTGGCTCACCAAATTCTTCCAATGGTATATGGATTTCAAAATTTGTGCAATAAACTCTATTGAATCTATGTTTTGTTTTCCTCATGTTGTTGCCTACAAAGATTTAGGATTGCGGTCACAAGTGTGGTGGGGACTATAAGCCACGCTACTTTCTCTTTGAATGTATCATGAAGATTACTATAAACTTTATTTTTGGTAATTTTTAGTAGCTTCTATCATGTGTTTCCCATCAAGAATAAGAAAATGTGCATCTTTTTTTGAAACATCCTCCTCTAATTCCAATGCTATAATGTGGAATGATCTATTAGTACCTTTTTTTAAGAATCAATCATCCATCTCTTTGCATTGCGTTTGGATTTGCTACCATAAATTGTATCAATTTATGCACCAAATATTTATTGGTTAATATATATTGATACTCTTCAATTTCCTCATGGCATTGTCATTTTTGAAAACTTTTCTATCAAATAAAAAAGTAGACATAATTGTTTTGTTTTGGCCCTTGTTTTTTCAAATGTTTTAGCTATTGCTTCCATTTTGGAATTAGTTAGAGCCTATTTCAAGGGTTTGAAGTAAGACTTGGTCATTTGTGTGTGCACCTATCCCTCCATTGTGTTAGGTTTACACCAAAATGATGGTTAAATTATTTTTTAAAATTATATTCACATAGTCCAATGTATCACTTTGTTATTGTAGTAATTTGATTAGATGCTCTATTTCTTGGGCATGAAGTTTATAATTAACATTTAGTGTTTTCCCGGATCAATATATATATATATATATATGTATGTATATATGTATGTATGTATGTTAATGGGTCTAATGGTACAACAGGGAGGAATAGTTATAGTTTCTATTGTTGAAAAGAATTAGCCAGTGAATAGTTTTCTTGAGTGACAAGATCCATGATTTGATTGATGATTTGGGAGGTTGACTGAGAGGATGAGGAAGAATTTGTTATGAAAATATTGATCAAATCTTCTCCTTAACATAAATATATCATTCTATTGTAAGAAATTGATGGGAATTTTCTTCATCATAATTGTACTCTCCTTTCACCCATATCAGTAATTATGGTATGTGCTTGGCTTTGCAGGAGGGTATAGGGTAAGTTTCTTAGTATGGTTACCATGGGATATGGTCACATTTCCATATCTACAATCAATGTAAGCATCGATTGTGGCAATCCATGGCTTCCCTAAAATCAAAGTGTAGCCTCCCAAATTGGATTTGGTCTACAAAATCATTAAAATATATGGGGTACCCCCATGAGTCTAGAGAGATCAATAGATCTTCTATAATTCCCTCCATTTTTACTATCGACCAGTCTGTTAGTTGAAGGACTGTAGGAGTCTCTCTAAGGTTAGATAGTCCAAGCATTTTTTTTGGTCATTATATTGATTGTATCTCCTAGGTCAATCATAGTGTTAGGGATAAATATATTCTTAAAATGTACATCCACTATGGAGCTTCCAGAGTCAAAATATATGGCAGTAAAGAGCTTTCTAAGCATTGGATATGCTAACTGATTGATCACATGAACGTTTTGAGCGTACTTCCTTTTTATTCTTGGTTTCCTCAAATACAATTCCCTAATGGACTTAAAATAGATATAAACGTCCTTAATCGTTTGGAACAATGGAATTCTTACACACACATTCCTCAAATCCCTTGAGAAATCAAACTCGGGTTGGATATGGGGCTTCTCCAAATTTGGCCTCTACAGATAAGGATGAGACTGCGATTTCTGTGGGTTGTAGTTGGCTTGAGATTTGAGAAGGAGTGGGTGATTGATCATTAGTGTTAACACTTAGAATGTACCTAGGTTGTAAAAGGTAAATCCCAAAGGTAACAACAAAAACCACTTCGGAAAGAAACTGGCTTTTCTTTCCAGAGAGGGATCTCTCAAATATAAATTTAACAGGGCCAAATATTGGAATCAATACTTTAAAATTATGCAGATGGTTGAAACAACACATATAACCATTGGGCAATGGAGTCAAATAGATAAAGATAATGCAAATATTTCATACATGGGATTTCAACAAAGGAAAGATAACCATCCAGTTACAATCATTCATTGATTTCAGGTGAATAATAAAGAAACATGAACAATCCATCAATATAGAGCATCATAAGATGAATTCCATATCAACTTTAGCAGAAACATTTATGAAATATCTGAAATAATAGCCAGAGCATAACAAGTATGAATTCTGAAACTATTCAACACTACATTTCAGATATGAAGAAGAGAAAATGGAAGGTTGGCACTTAGAAGACAATCAAATAGAAAGGAAAGGCACAGACTGTAACATAAATGACACAGGAATCTCCGATGAACAAACAACATTCGAATTTGTTATTTCAAAATTATATGTCCTCAAAAAACACATCGATCAAACATATGGGTTCCAACCCCCAATACATCAAGTAAATTCAAATATATACACAAATAACTTCTTTCCAAGAAGATCAATAACTGAATAATTTGTTAATCAAAGTTTTTTGTAACTATATCCCTAACAACTAGGAATAAAACTACATGCTTCGATTCTGATAACAGATCGTTTAATTATAATCAACTTGGTGACAACAAGGCCTGAATAAGCAGCTCCACAACGCGCAACACCTGTTTTCAAGGATGAAGAATATACTTGGTTTTCCCAAATCTTTCCACGGTCCTCCATTGTTCTGCACTTGGCATATCATATTCTGTCATTTCTCTGATAGATACTTCCATATTCACATAGGCCTCATAAGATATTGTGGGCAACCCTCCTCTGATGATCAGAAACTTTTGCAATATTTCGAAATCTTCTGTCAATTTCTCTATGATGATTTTTTCTGCCAGTCTTTTTACCAAGTCTTCAAACTTGGAATGGTCCATGCGGTTTTGTACTAACAGACTATGACAATGCTCCTGAGAAAATAATCTTCCCTCATCTCCCCAAAAAGAAGGGAGGCCGTCTTCAAATAACTCCTTAAAAGCATGCTTGAAATCATTTATCTGTGAAGACATTGCATTTGCCTTATCCTGCACCACTTTCATGAGCTGATGCTTGTTAATAAATTTCTTCGACCATAGTACAATAGCTACTCTGTCCTTAATTCGAATCTCTTGCAACTTTTGATATGTTAGAGAATTCAAAAAATTTAAAGCATTTTGAGCTGTGTTTAAAGGCTTCTTCTGCATGGTCTCGTTTGCCAACTTTAATCTCTGAGTATCTAAATTAACTAATGCACTTTGATCATCGATAAAATTTAGATAGTGCCTAAACTTAGTAACTTCCACAGATAATGTATCCCAAATTATATGCTTAGCTCCCTGTAGAGGAGCTTTTCCTGTACTTCTTTCCTTCAACTCATTAAACGTTTTTCTGCAACTGGCTTTTATCGTTTAATATTTTATTCTTATTTTCAATCATTCTAGCCAATTTTGATTTAATCTTCTCATTTTCTTCTTTCAATTCCTTGATTTCCACATCCTTCAAGCTCACTTGTGACATAGACACTAATAAATCATCAGCAGAAAATTCACTTAAAGGTTTTTCAATATCCACAAGAGATAAATCTGTATCAACAGGAGTCTGGCTCATCAGCTCTTCCATAATTTCCTTTTCATCGTTCTGATCTTTTTGCAACTTTGAAATCTGGGTCATTAATTCAGATCTTTCCATTTCCCATTTGCTTTCTTCTTCTTGCAGTTTCAAAGCTTTACCTTTGTAATCCATCATCTCTTGATAAACTTTATCTTTTTCTTCTTGCAATGCAAATAACTCTGGGGACCGAGCGTGTTCAGAATTTGGGATTTTAAGCTTCTTTTTCAATACCTGGATGGTATTGACTTTTTTCTTCCAAAATCTTTTTGGTGGCCTGTGCATTTCTTGGTTCACTTCCCAAGCTTATAACATCTGCCTGTAGCTTCTTAATCTGGATCACATTTGCTTTATTCTCTACTTTCTCATGTTTCAATTGGACTTCCATTTTATCTACAAGGACTTGCAATTTGTTAATTTTCATAATAGCATGTAATAAATCTGAATAAATAATGTCTTCCATCTGCTTGTGGAGCTGTATCTTGTCGGGAACACTGATTTTATCTAGCCTTACTTCCATCTCAGATACTTTTTTATCACTAACCATGGCGAACTTCAAGGTGTTCCTCTCCACATCCCGAGTAGAAATTAGTGATGTCTTTTGGTTGACTAAACTTCTAACTTGAGGAAGTAGATTTTTGGTCTCCTCCAATGACTGCATCTGTTTTTCAGCATAACTTGACACGAACTATGTTCTGGATTTGAAACCTGAACTGGGCAGTGCACTACCTTCTCCTCCAAAGGAAAACTGATGCATTTGTACTGACTTCTTCGGGAACAAAACTATTTTCTTTGAATCTTTTGAAATTATTTCTCCTGAAACTTGATCATCCTGAGAATGTGTTTTAATCTTTTTACATGAACTATTTTCATCCACATCCATATTCTCAATCTTAGAAACACTTCTTTTATTTAAAATGTTAGAATTATCAGGTGCTTGAAGTGCTGCAATCAACTCATTGCTCCTACTTTCATTAATTCCTGAACTTTCTTCAAAACAAGACAAATTGGCTACTTCCTCTAAACCTTCAACAACCCGATGATCGAATGGCTTGTTTTTATTTGATTGCTTCCTCTGAGAAATTATATGATGTGGATCATAATTGATTCTTTGTTCTTTCTGGAAATCCATAATTTCTAATAACTTTTCTACAACCATCAGGGCACTTTTGTTTTTGAAAATAAATGGACCAACTTTAAGAGGAAATTTAATATTAGAAGACTTCTTAAATGCCCCAAAATGCTCCTCTTCTGCACATAATCTCTGCCTCATAAACTCAAGTGCAAAAATTCTTGGAGTCAGAAAAACAGGTAACTTGTACGGTTCCCCAGTGAAACCATATACCCTCAAAACAGTAAAATATTTATGTAAGAACCAGTCTCCTATTCCGTCTTCTGAGGATGATTGCAGCATGAGTTTCATTTCTTCTAATACCCTTGGTAATACTTCATCAAACAACAACTTGTACATCTAGGACATAATCGTATTTACAAACTCGAACATATTGATTTGTTTTGGAAGATTTAGAGAGAAAATAGTGGACAAGAATTGTAGTTCTAAAACATTTGAACACAACAACATGTTCAACAAGTATGACTGATATTTGAAAAACCTGACCTTTGGAAATTTAACTAACTGGACATGGATGACTTCAGCCAAATACTCATCTAGACTGAAATAATGGACTAAATGAGACTCAAGATCAATTGAACTCATTCTCAATAAGAAACCTAAAACAACTTCGCTGATATGAATGTCATCATCTAAACCTAAAATTTGACAGACCAAGGACATAACCAACTGCACTTCCTTTTTTGAAAATGTTAACATTATACGGCAGAAAAAGACCCTCTAATGACTAACCTTCATTAAGAATACTGGACAGAAACCCGCATCTAATTTTGGTTTTACAACTTTTTTACTTTTTGACTAAGACAGACTCATTCACAGACTCACAATTGTCAGGGAAACTATTAGGTAGGTTAAGTATTCGACGAATGGCTTTTGCATCAATCTTACAAAGTATTCTGGATGTGGTATGACTCATGATGACTCTTTCAGAAGGTGAATAACTGCTTGCGCACCATTCAACAAATTCTGGAAACGGTAAAGTTTGCTCAATGGTGAAATAATATGAAAAAGACCTGCAGAAACTCAGAACATCATTTCCCTACAAATTACACTGCCATAACCGCTCCTTAGAGACTACATTTCTAACTGATAAAATCGGGTCACATACGTTTATGTCTCTATCCACAACAAATTCCCCCCTTTCATCCAGAACTCTACTTAAAACTCCTAACCCCTGTTCTCTTTCCATAACGGACAATGGCGATAATTCTTTAAACGAAGCTTAAGTGTTTTAAGGATTTCCTATGACTGTGATTGTAGATACGTAAGGTTGACTTCAAAAAGATGGCAGGTTGTCTCCTTCGCTCGTCCGCAGCATGCAAATAAAATGAGTTTTTAAAACCAAGTCAACTTCACCTTTATATGATGGTCTATGCCGGAGCCTTCATTAAGTGGTTTTTCCTTAAATGCTTTTCTCTGCGGAATTCACTTCAAGTCACCACGTGGAATGTGGTTTACATTCCGCTACCACCTTTCCATTTTAACCATCTCGCAACTTTATCCTCCGGATCCGATAATAACCGTTGATGATTTTTCACTTTTTCTTAAGCCGTTGGATCGAAATTGGCTGTACACATTTCGCTAGCCTTTTCTATCTTTTTTAAACATGCATCTTTATTCAGCGGAGTATTCCTTAGCCGTAGATTTTGTTTACTTTATTCCATCACCGTTGATCTTCAAGCTTCGTTAACCATATCCGCTTCTCCTTATCTCCCACGCATCTTTACTAGCGGATCTATTTTAAACCATAGATCTTCACCTCAATCGCTTTACACCATCAGATCATGTGCCAAATTAACCACTATGCGCAAATTAATAATATAATCAAACTATTAAACTTAGCCAAGTTCATGTATCCTTTTATTACTCCTCCATCATATTTCTTCCTCAGTTGTTCAAAATAGAGGTGCTAACAACTGGCTCCAACTGGGGATGATATCCTCCCTGTGAGGTATCAAAGAACTCATAGACCAGGTGCCTGTCTTCAATATTTGTATCCAAACTTCCAAACTTTTTATTTTTTTATCTGATATATTTCTTCTAAAGAAAAATGGTTTACCTCCTAAATCTTAGGGCCTTCACTCTGGGCTTCAAAAATATTTGGCTCACCATCTGTATTGATTTCAAGAAAACAAATATTTACAAACTATGTTACACCTTTACCTTCCACCTTAGGATAGGAAATGCTTCAAAAATCTTCCATTGACAGGGTTACTCTCCAAAGAAACCCCATTCGGATATTCCAAAAGAAATGCATTTTCCCCTCTGTGACCTGCAATAACATAAGGACCTACCCACATGTGATCAAATTTTCCATGTTTATCTTCTTTAGGAGCATCCCATTTTAACACTAGGTCATCAACCCGGAACTATTCTTCTTTCACCCTTCTATCAAAAGTATTTTTCATTTTTTCCTGGTGTGTCTGCACTTTATCACAAGCTTTATTCCTTTGCTCTTCTAAGTCAATGATTTGGTTTACCCTTCTCTGCATGTGGTTTGGTTCTTCTTGTTGCTCCTGAAAATATCTCATAAATGGAACACCCAAAGATGCTGGAAAAATAACTTCGGTTCCATATACTAATTGGAACGGAGACATTCCAATCGCTCTTTTAGTACTAATCATGTCAGCCCAAAAGCATATTTAAGCTTGGTATGCCAAGATCTTTTATTATCTTCTAACAACTTCTTGATGATCCTTACCAGGATCTTATTCAAAGACTCGGCCAACCCATTTCCTTGTGGATAATAAGCAGTTGAATGATTTAAGCTGATATGATATTTATGACAAAAATTAATCATCTTTTTGGATTTAAAGGCTGCTGCATTATCTGTCACTATCCTTCTGGGGCACCCAAACCTAACCAATATGTTTTCTTTAAGAAAATCCATAACTACTGTCTCAGTTGCTCTCCTAGTGGGAACTGCTTTGATCCATTTTGTGAAATAATATGTGGCTGTTAAGATCCATTTATGCTGTCCTAAAGAATTTGGGTTTATTTCTCTAATGAAATCCAAACCCCACTGCTGAAAAGGAGCTTCTACTATTATTGGATATAGAGGAAGGGGAATTACCTTTCTTTTACCGTCAAAAATTTGGCATTGATGACATATGCTAGTTTCTTTGTACACATTTGAAAACAATGTCAGCCAATAGTAACCTGCTCTCAAGATTTTATTTGACGTCACCTTCCAAGAATGATGTCCTCCACAATATCCTTTATGAAATTCTTTTACTGTATGCTGGGCTTCATTTTCTAAAAGGCAATTGAGTAACACACCTCCAGGATCCTTCCAATAAAGGTATCAATTTATAATACAAAGCTTAGCAGCTTTCAACTTCACCGATCTTGCTCTTGATTTACTCAATCCTACTGGTGCTTGTAAATTTTGAAGAACGTGAACAATATGAGAGTACCATGGAGATGCAACAAAGTCAATCATTACTTCTACCCCTGTATCTAACTGATCAGACTAACTAGATAAGAAATTGAGCTGTAAAGACTCACAGTTTGAATCTGTCATCATTTTCGCCAATCCCTGCCATTTAACCAACTTGGTAGGTTTAATCTCTATGTCATACTCCAGTAGTGTTGCTATCTATTTCGCCCTTCTTCCTTCTGAGTCAGGTTGTGTAAGAATCCCTTTTACTGCAGCGGTGAGAACATGAGCAATTACATGTGAGTGAAGAATATACACCCTGAAATCTTGCAATGCTTTAACCAAAGCATAGGCCTGCTTCTCCATGATATCATATTTCAATTCTCCATCCCTCAACATCTTACTAAAAAATGCTAAGGGTTGCTCCATATTCTCATCATTCTTCTGTAACAAAACTGCAGCAATAGTATGTTCAGAAGCATAAGAAAATACTAGAAAATCTTTAGTGAAATCCAGACTCACCAACACCGGAGCCTCCGAAATAGCTTGTTTTATTTCCGTAAAAGATCTCTTGGCTTCCGCTATCCATTTTATCTCATGACCCTTTTTCAGCATATTTGTAATATTCATTAATATTTCAGCAAAACTAGGCACGAACCTTCTTAAAAATTTTACCTGTCCCAAGAATGATTGTATTTCTTTTTTGCTCCTTGGTTCTCCTACCTTCAAGATTTCGCTGACTCTATCAGGATCGATCTTTATTCCATCTTTAGAGATTATGTGGCCCAACAATTTTCCTTCTTCTAGCGCGAAATTTGATTTCTTTGGATTCAATGATATACCAAATTTCCTGCATGTTGCCGCCTTTTCACACACCTGGATCACGTGGCAGAAATCTTCAAGCCACTCGGTGTGTCCTTGGGGGCAAGTCTCGAGTCAAGGCTGTCACCTTGTTCTTGACTCCTCCGTTTAGGCTCAACTCCTAACGGAGCCAAGGGGGGTAGACCCTATTAAGTTACTAAGGATGATTTCTTAGTGTGGTGATGTTAAACTGATTCGGTTACTTAGGAGTTCAAATATTTTAACTATAAACAATTGAATATGACAAGATACGAAAATAACACACGAAAGCACAAAGCTGATAAACAATATATATATGAAGCAAAAATGACCAGTGCCTTAATAATGGAGTCAAATCAAAGAGATCAATGTGCTTGCATGTGCTTGGAGTGAATGTTTTTCAATTGCATCTTGGTATGTTTTAAGTTAAAATTGAAGTATGGATTGATTAAATTAGGCTAAAAGGGGGACTCCAGATATACCCGAGAGTACTTGGAGTATGTCCAAAACAAAACCTATACGACTACCCGCAAGGAATATGTGGGCTGAAGTGGAGTCTCTGGGGCTATGTTCGTAACGCACCCATTAGGGTGTGACAGAGATTGGCGCCCCGAGGTCACTTTTCAGTAGGTTCCCACTTCCTTTGGGTATTTTGCCACCGTAAAGGTTTGATCAAGGTGTTGGATTTTCACCTGATGGTTTGTTAATTGGGGAGGGTGAGTCCTAATTATGTTAGTCACCCAAGTGCTTTTGATATAGCTTGACTGATCGGACGAACCGCAGCCAAGTGCAGAGCATACACACTGGAGTGTTGTAAATTTTAATAAGTTTTTAAGAGATGTGTTCTTGTTTAAAAGAAAAGCCTCCAAGAACCTCTTTCGATCCAAGTGGATCTCAATCGGGGAATCGAGGAGGGGTTAATTTTAAATCTGCTGATAAACAAATGATAGAAAAAATAAAACAACTATACAAATCTGGTTTTCAGATTAATCCTACCACGAATCTCTTTCCCCTTTCGGGTCACTCGGGAAATCGTGGGGTAAGTATTATGATTACTTTTGAAAGTAAGATATGGAATATGGAATTAACAACAAGATCAAATATACTACCCTGCAAATCAGATCAATACTAGTAAAAGGAAATAAGCAGAGAACGACGAAAATGGCACCGACGCGAATCCCCCCAGGGGGGATGGGGAATGGGCTCGAAAGAGCCTATTCAAAGGATGATTTTATTACAGAGGTTACAAAATCAAAGCACTGATAAAATAGAGATTTATTGGTCCTTATACAGGCTGAAACCAAGATATTACAGTTTATACAAAAAATTTACAAATTATGTGACAAAAGAGAGACCCCTGGGGGGATTTGAGCGCTCCAAAAGCCACTTTGGACAGCAGCTTCCTTTCTTCTCTGTCATACCTGATAAATTAAAGCGAGCGATTTAGAATAACAAATGCCCAAAATCACTTTAAGAGTACCTTTGGGTCAGCCTACTTTATCTCAAAAAATAATGAAATTAAACTAGCTAAACCGACGAACAGGGAACCAAGGAAAGCAAGCTTTCCTTGGGATCTTGGCTTGCTGTTTGTGCAGCCAATTAAAAGCACTGATATTGCAGAATATTGAAATTATCGAACAGCAAAAGAAACTACCTTAACAGCAGGCTATGAATTTTTCAATAAACTACTTGCGAAACTAAGGCAATTTAGCTAGATCTCTTGAATTTGAACTTTATGAGCAAAACAGAACTAAGATCTAGAATAATGGAGGGATCTTACTGATCAGATCTATGTGTTTTTTTCCTGATGAGATAGATCAAATTAATAAGAATCCTTTAAAGTAACCAGTTTGAGGAAAGTTTAATAGTTTTTAAAGGAGGAAGAGAGAGAAAGAGTGTTTGAAGCCTGGGAATGTTGGGCTTTGGATTCTGCTTTGGTGGAACACCGAGGGACTATGTCATTCATAAGATACTGAAGATGAGGAATATTCAAACCAGCTCAACCTCTTCTACCAGCGAGATCACCTGCAACTTAGAAAATCCTTGCACAAACAGATGGTTAAAACATAGGTGCTGCCGAAAGAGATGATTGGAAAGCATGCAATTAAACTTAAAATACATACAAATCCAATAGATCTGGAACAAGCAGCAGTAAGAGCATAAATCAAACTAGAATAAAATCTTACCCTAACAGGAGGGAGCTCTCTCCTTCAAGGCCAACAATTAACCAGCAAAGCAATGATAAACAAAAGTAGATTATACCTCATAAGCATTTGACAATCAACATCCACACATGAAGAGCATTACACCATAGATCTTTCCTCCAAAGCTTCTTTATTCCAGAATGAAAAAAAAAATACAGTACAAGAGCAACAGCACCTCAATCCCAGTTCTAACTAGCTTGGAAGAGGAGGTTGTGCCTGGATATATACAATTTGCAGGCCATCTAGCCCAAGGGGGGCGCAATTACTCATGGAATCAAGTGAAATCAACTGATGGAGAGTCCATCAATGCCTGATCTGTGTCTAGCTGAGCCAGATCTGAGTCTCACTGAGTGCAACTGTCAATCGGGGGGCTGATCTGACTGACACCTCAACCTGTTGACTGAAGAATCCACCAAAAATCATCTAGTTGAGCCAAAAACGTGTTGAGGAGAGAGGGAGGGCGAAATTCCTCATAAAGGATGCTCAAGATCAACTCCGGATCTGATTTGATCACCTCCTTCAGTCAAGGATTTGTCAGATCCAGTCAATCTACTTCAAATCTGACTGAATTCAATCAAATCGGCTGAGAATCCATTGATTTATGATTTTGGATTTGCTCCATTATTCATCAATTTATTAATTAAAATAATCAATAATTGATTTTTGGG
>LPNX011050366.1:245517-262377 GCA_001517045.1 Pseudotsuga menziesii
ATTATCAATCGTTTGTTCAACAACCAATAATAACCAAGGGAAAAAACACCCTGGGCTGATCGGATTGACAAATAAAGTCTAAGAGACTGAGTCTTTTACAGACACTATCATGCTAGAACATTTATTACAATTCCCTCATGGGGTATGAACATGTGATATAGTACAACAAGCACTTCCCAGAAGTACTTCCAAAGGTCTTTTTGAAGTCCGAACAAGTTAGCCCTATCCGGTTCATCGGGCTCACTTGATAAAAACCACTAAGTACAACTTAGGTGGTAACACCGCACTTCATGAAATTTTTTTCCAAATGATGAATATGCTCTCTATCAGACCTTGAATAAACTGTGATGTCATCCATGTAAATTACCACAAATTTGCCAATTTCTCTCGCAAAAGCAATATCCATGGCACGCTGGAAAGTAGCCCCTGCATTCATCAAACCAAAAGGCATCTTTGCATACATAAAAGTGCCCCATGGTGTAGTAAAGGCAGTCTTCTCTTGATCTCCAGGCAGCACCTTAATCTGATTGTAACCAGAAAAACCATCCATCAATGAAATTCTTTATGCTCCAACCACTTTCTGCAATATATGATCCATCTTCGGCAAAGGATAATTATCTTTCATAGTAACCTTATTCAAATTCCTGAAGTCTATGCAACGCCTTATTTCTCCATTCTTCTTTCTAAAAAGAACTAAATTAGCAACCCATCTTGAGAATCTTAAAGTCACGATAATTTTGGCATCAAATAATTTTTTAATTTCCTTCTCAATGACTGGTAGCAGCTTTGGATTTATTCTTCTGAGCTTCTGTTTGAAAGGCTTTTCTCTAGGCATGATGGGAATAGTGTGTTGTATTATTGAAGTATCATATTCCTTAAGGTCTTCATAACTCCAGGCAAATACATCTGTATACCTTTTTATCAAGTTCACATATTCTTCTTTTTCCTTCGCATGCAAAATTTTAGACAGTTTCACAATCTTTGGATTTTCTTTAGTACCAATATTCCTATCTTCAACATCATTATCAGCAGGCTTCACTTTAGTATCTTTAGCAACATCATTCTGATCAAAAAGTTTTTCTAAAGGGATAAAAACTCTTGGTATAAAATTAGTTTTCACTTGAAGGATATCTTTCCCTCCTAAAGTTCCCTTCAATTTTTCAGTTCCATTCTTTTCTTCTTCACTTTCTTCAGCATCTTGGAAATTCTCACAGTTATCATTTTCAGCATCAATATGAGTATTTACAAATTCTCCTGACAATTCTAAAAACCCTTTTATCTGCATATAATCCTCAAACACCTGCCAATATTTAGAATTATCAGGTATAGATGTTCTATTTACAATGTCCACTTGATATTCCTTTTGACCAGCACTTGGGGTTTTGAATTTTCCAGCAGCTACTGCCAAAGAATCAGCTACTGTATTCTCATATCTGGGAACCACCTTAATTGTATGCTCTGTAAAAAAGTTACCAATCATATCCCATACTTCATTTCTATAAGCTCTCATCCGGGGATGCCTGGTTTGATAACTATCATTCACCTGATTTATCACCAGCTCTGAATCTCCCAAAAATCTTATCCTCTGTGCTCCCAGATATTTCAATGCATGCAACCCAAGTAACAAAGCTTCGTATTCAGCTACATTGTTTGTGCATTCAAATGTTAACTTATACGATAAAGATTTAAAATCCCTGATGGGAGAAATTATGTACACACCAACACCAGCGCCAGCCTTTGCCACGGATCCATCAAAATACATAGTCCACAAACCTTCTCTTTTTTGTTTCTCCTCCAAAGCATTTTGTTCTATCACTCCTTCCTTTTTATTTTCTTCAGATTTCATTTGCAATGTAGACTCCAAATCACACGGGACAATATCATTAAAGAAAATAGAAGAACCCAAGTCAGTATCGATAGCATATATATGATGAATTTTGGGTTTATCTTGACTGCTTACTACATAGGGAGTTCTTTTCTCATTGTACAACCTCCTACTTCCATCTTGTACAGGAATAGTGGCATATGACATATCCATTTGTAAACTACCCTTCAACTTTGAAGTCCAGGACCTTGATAACAACACCCCAAATTTTGGTGGAATGTTTGCCACTACCACATCCATTACTATTGTTTTAGATGGTAATTTATTCAAAGTTACTACCATATCCTTAATTAAACCAAGACACTTCACTCTCCTGGAATCAAAAGAATACAAATCTTTATAAGGTCTTGTCACTTCCAGTCCCAAAATTTCAACTACTCCCTTTGGAATTAGATTATGTGATGCACCTGAATCTAACATTGCATTATGTACCACCATATCATGCACATTCAAACTCAAATAAAAAGGAGGGACTTCTTCATTATCTATACTTTCAACTTTTGGCCCAAATGAAATAGTAGGATTGTCATCTGTCAACTCCAAAATATTAGACTGAAATTCTCCTTGACCTCTAACCATCTTTGTTATGGTATCTTTGTATTCATTATTTCTCAATAGCTCATTAAAAGGAACAGAGATTTTCAGCTTGGAAATTTCATTTTGCAAATTAAAATTAGAATTAACTTTCTCTCCATCTACTGGTGCTACTTGTTTCATTCCTTTCATTTTTTGTATTTCGTTCTCAACTTCTTTATTTACAACAGGCTCTTTTTGTATTTCCTTTCTTTTTTCTGTATTTAATGAACTGGTGGAAGACTGATTTGGATTTAGCCTACCTTTATTTATAACAACTTCTCTGTATCTCAATCTAATATTCCTCTGTACATCATCCATAGCATGCAGATAACCCCTCTGATACTGCTCTGACTTCCTTTCAAATTCTTCATTTCCATCTTCCTGTGCAAACATGTTATGTTCTTCTTCAGTAACATAAATCTCTGAATCTAATTCGCCAAAAAGATGAATTTCATTTTCAGCAGGATCTTCTTCATCAGCAACATAATTCTCAGGGAATGGTGGTCGAATCTGCTGCTCTTCTTGATTCCTTGGATTTCTCATATCTCTTTGCCTATTTTGTAGAGGCATAGGAGGATTTGGTCTTCTGAAATTTGGATTTCTGATTCGAGGATCAGCTTGTCTCTATTGAATGATCTATTGTCCATAGTCAATCTATCCATCAACTTCTCCATTGTCTTCAACATCATTTCAAATTTAATTCAGTAGCAGAAGAAGAAGTAGGTGTATTTTCTTCTTTTTTCCTCCTATCAATGTCTATGTGTTTCATTTTTCCACTCGCCATCATATTCGCTTCCACTTTTAAAGCATTTGTAAACACAGCAGCAAGACTTGTTGATTTTCTTTCCCTTAATGAAAATGCAAAGTCATTATCAAAAGCTCCAGCGTAATGAAGTTTAGCAGCAGCTGCAGAAGGTTTTATATCTTACGGAATAGAATTATAAACTCTCATAAACCTGCTTGAAAATTCATGAAGAGATTCAAAACCTCCCTTCTTAAGACTATTATATTGGGACAAAAGCTGCAAAGGACTCTGTTTGTCATCCCACATTTCTAAAAATGCATTCTGGAAAGCTTGGAAAGTCAATATAGATGCGGCCGACAAATCCTTAAACCATTTCTTTTCTTCTCCTGATAAACTTTGAGCAAACAACCGCATTTTAACATCTGCATAATCAACTTCCTCCAAGTCAACAAAATCTTCAAATTTAGCCACATGTTGCTTTGCAGTTATGTCTCCTTCTCCATCGAACAGAGAAATTATTTGGGAATAATTCTAGGGAACATCATGCAATACAGCAGGTAAATGCAAAGGAGAAAATCTAGCTGCCATTGGCCTAGGTGGATTTATAGGTACTTAGGAGTTTTGAGTATTTTGAACGACAAGTGTTTCTTCAAATTTTGCATACTGTTGCAGATCTCTCCAAAGGGAATCAAGTAAATAAGACTCTAATCTACGGGGATTAAATTCAGTGTTTTTAAGATCAGATTTAGATTTAGACTTCAACAAACCCTTTCCAATATTAACTTCCCAGTTTTTTTATCAAAAATACTATGAGAATCTCAAGAAGATGATGCACCAAACAAAGAAATATCTATCTTTTCTTTATCTTTTTTCCTAAACTCCTTAAAATTTCAGTATCAGAATTACCTCTTGTATGTCTTTTCGAAGCCAATATGACTTATGGAATTTTGAAATACTCTTAAACTAGAATCACCAGGGCAAATATACAACCTTCTTTACTGACAAAAAATTCATGTTTGCCCACAGAAATCTTTCTTAATCTTTATAAACTTTGTCGTTTCTCCCAGGGCTGATTTGCACTTTCGTTCCCCGGCAACGACGCCAATTTGTTAACACTCAGAATGTACCTAGGTTGTAAAAGGTAAATCCCAAAGGTAAGAACAAAAACCAATTCAGAAAGAAACTGGCTTTTCTTTCCAGAGAGGGATCTCTCAAATATAAATTTAACAGGGCCAGATATTGGAATCAATACTTTAAAATTATGTAGATGGTTGAAACAACACATATAACCATTGGGAAACGGAGTTAGATAGATAAATATAATGCAAAGCTTTCATACATGGGATTTCAACAAAGGCAAGATAACCATCCAGTTACAGTCATTCATTGATTTCAGGTGAATAAGAAAGAAACATGAACAATCCATCAATATAGAGCATCATAAGATGAATTCCATATCAACTTTAGCAGAAACATTTATGAAATATCTGAAATAATAGCCAAAGCATAACAAGTATGAATTCTGAAACTATTCAACACTACATTTCAGATATGAAGAAGAAAATGGAAGGTTGGCACTTAGAAGACAATCACATAGAAAGGAAAGGCACAGACTATAACATAAATGACACAGGAATCTCCGATGAACAACCAACATTTGGCTTTGTTATTTCAAAAATTATATGTCCTCAAAAAACACATCGATCAAACATATGGGTTCCAACCCCCAATACATCAAGTAAATTCAAATATATACACAAATAACTTCTTTCCAAGAAGATCAATAATTGAATAATCTGTTAATCAAAGTTTTTTGTAAGTATATCCCTAACAGCTAGGAATAAAACTACATGCTTCGATTCTGATAACAAATCGTTTAATTATAATCAACTTGGTGACAGCAAGGCCTGAATAAGCAGCTCCACAACACGCAACGCTTGTTTTCAAGGATGAAGAATATACTTGGTTTTCCCGAATCTTCCCACGGTCCTCCATTGTTCTGCACTTGGCGTATCATATTCTATCATTTATTTGATAGATACTTCCATATCCACATAGGCCTCATAAGATATTGTGGGCAATCCTCCTCTAACGATCAGAAACTTTTGCAATGTTTCGAAATCCTCTGTCAATTTCTCTACGATGATTTTTCCAATCAGTCCTTTAACTAAGTATTCAAACTTGGAATGGTCCTTGTGGATTTGTACTAACAGACTATGATAATGCTCCTGAGAAAATAATCTTCCCTCGTCGTCCCAGAAAGAAGGGAGGTCGTCTTCAAATAACTCCTTAAAAGCACGCCTGGAATCATTTATCTGTGAAGACATTGCATTTTCCTTATCCTGCACCACCTTCATGAGCTGATGTTTGTTAATAAATTTCTTTGACCATATTACAATAACTACTCTGTCCTTAATTCCGATCTCCTGCAACTTTTGATATGTTAGAGAATTCAAAAAAAATTTAGCATTTTGAGCTGTGTTTAAAGGCTTCTTCTGCATGGTCTCGTTTGCCAACTTCAATCTCTGAGTAGCTAAATTAACTAATGCACTCTGATCATCGATAAAATTTAGATAGTGCCTAAACTTAGTAACTTCCACAGATAATGTATCCCAAATTATATGCTTAGCTCCTTGTAGAGGAGCTTTTCCTGTACTTCTTTCCTTCAACTCATTAAACTTTTTCTGCAAATGGCTTTTATCATTTAATATTTTATTCTTATTTTCAATCATTCTAGACAATTTTGATTTAATCTTCTTATTTTCTTATTTCAATTCCTTAATTTCCACATCCTTCAGGATCACTTGTGACATAGACACTAATAAATCATCAGCAGAAAATTCACTTAAAGGTTTTTCAATATTCATAAGAGATAAATCTGTATCAACAGGAGTCTAGCTCATCAGCTCTTCCATAATTTCCTTTACATCATTCTGATCTTTTTTCATCTTTGAAATCTGGGTCATTAATTCAGATCTTTCCATTTCCCATTTGCTTTTTTCTTCCTGCAGTTTGAAAGCTTTACCTTTGTAATCCATCATCTCTTGATAAACTTTATCTTTTTCTTCTTGCAATGCAAATAACTCTGGGGACTGAGCGTGTTCAGAATTTGGGATTTTAAGCTTATTTTTCAATACCTGGATGGTATTGTCTTTTTCTTCCAAAATCTTTTTGGTGGCCTGTGCATTTCTTGGTTCACTTCCCAAGATTATAACATCTACCTGTAGCTTCTTAATCTGGATCACATTTGCTTTATTCTCTACTTTCTCATGTTTCAATTGGACTTCCATTTTATCTACAAGGACTTGCAATTTGTTAATTTTCATAATAGCATGTAATAAATCTGAATAAATAATGTCTCACGTCTGCTTGTGGAACTGTATCTTGTCGGGGACATTGATTTTATCTAGCCTTACTTCCATCTCAGATACTTTTTTATCACTAACCATAGCGAACTTCAAGGTGTTCCTCTCCACATCATGAGTAGAAATTAGTGATGTCTTTCGGTTGACTAAACTTCTAACTCGAGGAAGTAGATTTTTGGTCTCCTCCAATGACTACATCTGTTTTTCAGCATAACTTGACAGGAAATCTGCTCTGGATTCGAAACCTGAACTGGGCTCTGCACTACCTTCTCCTCCAAAGGAAAATTGATGCATTTGTACTAACTTCTTCGGGAACAAAACTATTTTCTTTGAATCTTCTGAAATTATTTCTCCTGAAACTTGATCATCCTGAGAATGTGTTTTAATATTTTTACATGAACTATTTTCATCCACATCCATATTCTCAATCTTAGAAAGACTTCTTTTATTTAAAATGTTAGGATTATCAGGAGCTTGAACTGCTGCAATCAACTCATTTCTCCTACTTTCATTAATTCCTGAACTTTCTTCAAAACAAGACAAATTGGCTACTTCCTCTAAACCTTCAACAACCTGATGATCGAATGGCTTGTTTTTATTTGATTGCTTCCTCTGAGAAATTATATGATGTGGATCATAATTGATTCTTTGTTCTTTCTGGAAATCCATAATTTCTAATAAATTTTCTACAACCATCAGGGCACTTTTGTTTTTGAAAATAAATGGACCAACTTTAAGAGGAAATTTAATATTAGAAGACTTTTTGAATGCTCCAAAATGTTCCTCTTCTGCACATAATCTCTGCCTCATAAACTCAAGTGCAAAAATTCTTGGAGTCAGAAAAACAGGTAACTTGTACGGTTCCCCAGTGAAACCATGTACCCTCAAAACAACAAAATATTTATATAAGAACCAGTCTCCTATTCTGTCTCCTGAGGATGATTGCAGCATGAGTTTCATTTCTTCTAATACCATTGGTAATACTTCATCAAACAACAACTTGTACATCTCGGACATAATGGTATTTACAAACTCGAACATATTGATTTGTTTTGGAAGATTTGGAGAGAAAATAGTGGACAAGAATTGTAATTCTAATACATTTGAACACAACAACATGTTCAACAAGTATGAATGATATTTGAAAAACCTGACCTTTGGAAATTCGACTAACTAGACATGGATGACGTGATCCAAATACTCATCTAGACTGAAATAATGGACTAAATGAGACTCGGGATCAATTGAACTCATTCTCAATAAGAAACCTAAAACAACTTCACTGATATGAATGTCATCATCTAAACCTAAAATTTGACAGACCAAGGACATAACCAACTGCACTTCTTTTTTGAAAATGTTAACATTATACGGCAGAAAAAGACCCTCTAATGACTGGCCTTCATTAAGAATACTAGACAGAAACCCGCATCTAATTTCGGTTTTGCAATTTTTGTACATTTTGACTAAGACAGACTCATTCACGGACTCACAATTGTCAGGGAAACTATCAGGTAGGTTAAGTATTCCACGAATGGATTTTGCATCAATATTACAAAGTATTCTGGATGTGGTATGACTCATGATGACTCTTTCAGAAGGTGAATAAATGCTTGCGCACCATTCAACAAATTCTGGAAAAGGTAAAGTTTGCTCAATGGTGAAATAATACGAAAAAGACCTGTAGAAACTCAGAACGTCATTTCCCTACAAATTACACTGCCATAGCTGCTCCTTAGAGACTGATACATTTCCAACTAATAAAAACAGGTCACATATGTTTATGTCTCTATCCACAACAAATTCCTCCCTTTCATCCAAAACTCCTCTTAAAACTCCTAACCCCTATTCTCTTTCCATAACGGACAATGGCGATAATTCTTTGAATGAAGCTTAAGTTTTTTAAGGCTTACCTGTGACTGCGACTGTAGATACGTAAGGTTGACTTCAGAAGATGGCAGGATTTCTCCTTCGCTCGTTCGTTACATGTAAATAAAATGATTTTTTAAAACCAAGTCAACTTCACCTTTATATGACGGTCTATTCTAGAGCCTTCATTAAGCGGTTTTTCCTTAACTATTTTTCTCCGTGGAATTCACTTCGAGTTGCCACGTGGAACGTGGTTTACATTCCGCTACCACCTTTCCATTTTAACCATATCGCAACTTTATCCTCCGGAACCGATAATAACCGTTGATGAGTTTTCACTTTTTCTTAAGCCGTTGGATCGAAATTGGCTGTACACATTCCGCTAGCCTTTTCTATCTTTTTTAAACGTGCATCTTTATTCAACGGAGTATTCCTCAGCCGTAGATTTTGTTTACTTCATTCCATCACCGTTGATCTTCAAGCTTCGTTAACCATATCTGCTTCTCCTTATCTCCTGCGCATCTTTATCTAGCGGATCTATTTTAAACCATAGATCTTCACCTCAATCGCTTTACACCATCGGATCATGTGCCAAATTAACCACTATGCGCAAATTAATAATATAATCAAACTATTAAACTTAGCCAAGTTCATGTATCCTTTTATTACTCCTCCATCATATTTCTTCCTCGGCTGTTCAAAATAGAGGTGCTAGAATGATTCATTGTGGTTTCTTAAACTTCTTCATCGTCTCCTTAAATAATAAGAAAAATTATTTTATTGAGGGTCCTCCAGGATTCTAACTGAAAATCATGAAATTCCATGGAGGTGATGGAGTAGGTGGGATAATTGATCAATTCAACAACATATGTGGGGTGTGTTGATTTATTATTTGGGTTAGTATGGTTTGTGCAGGAAGTTGTGCATGGGGAGGTGGATTATTTGTGAGAAACTATAGTTTTTACTAAGGGGGTAACTATAGAGGTAGTGGTTGTTGATGAAACTGAGGGTTTTTTTTGGTTCCAAAAGGTTGGGGGATTCCTCCACCCTTGCTACCATGGATAATTTTGATGAAGTTGGGGCATCCATTGTTGTTGAGGTATGGAGGAATACCAAGTCTATGAGGGTTGTTTCAATTGATGATTATTCCACCAAGTATTATGAGATTACAAAGGGTTTGGTTTCATACCGGAGGGACGAGACTGCCTAACCGGTTTTGGTAAATGAAGCAAACATTCTCATTCTTTGCATTCACACCCTGTTAAATTGATTTCAATTGTAGTAAAGAAGGGCAGTTGTTGGTGGCGTGCTCTAATTCACATATCTCACATGTTTCAACCTTATCCAATGGGAAATATTCAAAATATGCTTCTTTCTACACTTGGGGAAGAATATTGACAATGCCAACTCTGCTTCCTCCCACTTCTTCTTAGTTTGCAGTGTGTCTAGGTGTGAATTCAAAGAGCTAAGTATATCGATTTTGAAATATTCTATCAATTTTCCCATCTCTACTTTGGTGATACCTCCTTCATATGTTTTGCTAATTCTTCCTACCATGTCTCTTGGCCCCTTTCCTGGTCTAGAAGTTCCTTTGGAGTATGTTTTGCACAAATTACAAATTTCATTATAGGTCAATTGGGATACATCCCCATTCCCCATTGGATTTTGAATACTAATGAAATCATCTTTGATTCCACTTAACACAGGAATTCATAGAGTTTCCTCATCTAGTTTATTATGTTTTGACTATTGTAGGTTGTATTGGAATAATAGTACATAGTCCTCTAGGATTCATCTTATTTCTAAGTCATCTTGAATATTGCTTATTTATGGCCCTTGTCCTTGCAACAATATTGATAATTGTTTAGGAATGCTTAATTAATTTATGCCCGTGTTTCAATATTGTCTCCACCATGTGCCATAAAGAAGAGTAGTGCTGAGTTTTTCAAGGTGGTCAGAAATAGTTTTAATTTTTGAGCATTCGTGACATGGTCATAGAGTTTTGAAAAGGACAATGAATTTGAAAATAAATGTATATGGGACTTCACTTTCCATTCCATTGAAGTTTGGAAAGGTTGAGGGGGGAATATTCTTCATTTGTGTTGGTCCCTCCATATTTCTTCAATGTGTCAATTTCTTTCTTGACAATTCCTGTCCCTTCTTCTCTTTCCATATTATACCAGAATTCCCAAAAGTCAATCTTCGGATGTGTCGTTGATTTAGTATAGGAGGGGTAGTTTGGATCTTGAAATATGGAGGCAACCTCCCTCATTTATACACACTCACACTCACTCAAGTTAGCATGATGAGAGAGAGAGAGAAGGAGGAGAGATAGATAGTTGGAGAAGACTTCTTCTTATTGTGTTTTTCCATCTTGTGATATTGTCTTAGTGACGGAACTATTCCGAGGAATTTTGCAGGGTTTTCTCCTTTATGGTTTCCCCAGTGAAAATATTTGTGTCTTATGTATCTTCTCTATCATGTGTGTCTTGTTTTACATTTTATTCTTTCAGATAAAGATCCTAATCAAGTTAATTGGACTGGAAAAACTAACACTCTTTAATAGCCATCCTTTTGAGATCATCTTTATCAGCCATCTTACTTTCATATTTAACTAAGTCATACATTTTAACATTTCCTTTAATCATATCTTCCAATGTTGACACTCTAAAAGATATGTCTTCCATTTCATCGTATGCCGTAGATGACTCCTATGGGGGTTTGAGTGGAGTGTGATTATTTCCACTTCCTTTCGGTGGAATTTTTAACAATAAATATATATCATGTCCTAGAGTTTACCACAAATATATCCTTCTACTCAAAGCTTTTCAAATGCAAAATGACGTACCTTTTTCAAACCCTGATTAGATTGATTTTTTATGGATGACTTGTAACTAAGGTAAAATTTTAATTTAGACTCCTCTGGGTCTGAAACTCTACCTTTGGGACCTCGATGTGTCATATTTTCAATGTCATAGGTCTGACTTAATTTTTATGTGCCAAAAAAAGTTACTACAAATGTCCCAAAGCTTCTTACTTTTGCATATCTAGAAGATCGAACTTGTGCGATATGTCATGTGTCCAATATTTTGTTTATGTAGCTAAAAATTATACCATAGATAGTTTTGGTCGTCTTATTTTAGATGCAGCTGGTATCACTCAATTTGGATATTGAATGGCTCAGATATGACCTTTTTCCCTAGAATGTCGATTTCAAACCCTAATTAGAAGATTGTTTTAGGGTTGAATTGAAACTGAGATAAAATTTAAATTTAGAATCCTATGGGTATGAAACTTATGCCTCCGGTATCCTGATGTGTATTCTTTCCAATTCCGCAAGTCTGACCTAATTTGGATATTCCAAAAAAATGGTATTGCAAATCTCCTAAAACTTCTTATTTTGCCATATCCAAAAGAGAAAACTTAAATTGTATTCCATGTGTCCAATATTTTGTTTCTGTAGTTGAACCTTCTACCACGGATAACCTAGTCTGTCTTATTTCCTATGCAACTAGTCTCACTCAATTTAGATCTTTGATGTCTTAGATATGACCTTTCTCCCTAGAACACTTGTTTTATACTAGGTTTTGGACTAGTCCAAAACCCTAGATTCCTCTGCAATTATCTTAGAAAATGTAATGGATGAGGATCTTAATTTCAGACTGGAGATAGTTCAACTTATTTTGGAAGTGAGTTTTTAAACTTCAATCTATGTATCCTTGTAGAAAAAATGTTGTAGCGAAAATTCTAAGATGACTCATTTTGCAGAAGCCAGTCCCGAGGAAAGAGCTCTAATACCAAATGTTATGCAACCAAGTTCTGGAAATAGCATAAAAAGAGAACAAATAGACAAGAATAAAGTAATAAATGCCTTAATAATGAAGTGTTGTTGTATTTGTAACTTTGGAAGATATTCTTATGTATATTATCATTGTATGTTATTGTACCCCCATTGGAGATGTGTTTGCCTCCTTGCAGGATGTCTTTGTTGTGTCTAGACCTTGAGGTACAACCTCTGTTGTAAGTCGGGGAAATAGTCCCCAATGTAAAATCATGTAATGTGTATTTGGAGTCTCTCCAGGAGAATTCATCCCTGTTAGGGTAACAAGTCGGCCCCAGTCATGTAATAGGTCAGTCACTTGAAGGGTATAAATAGGGAGGCGCCCTCCCTCATTTATACACACCTCACACTCACTCAATTTCACATGAGAGAGAGAGAGAGAGACAAAGGAGAAGGATAGATAGTTTTTGAATACTTCTTATTACCGGGTTTGATAATCTTATGAAAAAATATTTATGATTGTACTATTCTGAGGAAGTTTGTGGGGTTTTCTCCTTCATGGTTTCCCCAGTGAAAATATTTGTCTTATGTATTTGTTATATCTTATTGTACTTGTTATTATTTCAGACAAAGATCCTAATTAAGCTAATAATATCTAGAAAAACTAACATGGTATCATAGTCTCTCTGAAAGAAGGAACTTTGCTGATCCGTCGGACCTCAACTTGTGTGCATTAAAAGTTTGTGTTAAAAGAATGCGTTCAGCAGGTTAATTAATGGAACAGCATTAACAAAAATTAAATACTGAAAATAGATGGAAAACAAACTGATAAACAGATATAAAGAAGCACAGAATCAGAGCGTCACAAACAGAATTTGATAATGGAGTTCACCCCCTCCACTGGGCTACGTCTCCGAGTCCCTCTCCAATGGGTACCGATCCAATTAATCTTTTTAAAATGGTACAAAATGGTTCTGGAAACAACTTCAGCAACTGTAAACAGAATGCTGTACAAAATCTTTAAGACCTTTCTCTCGAAATTACAATCAGCATTCAAAGATAAAGAAAGCTAAAATATAACAGAGAATGTCGACTTCTAAAGCACATCATCGGGACACTTCGCAGCAAAAATGATCTCTAAGCTTCTCATAACAGAGAAACGATACTCTGCGCTCCAAAACAATCCGGCCCCCTTCTCGGTGGCCAGCCTCCTCTATTTAAGATTTTAGCGGGAGGGATAAGTAACCGATTCCATTCCATCATCTCAGCTGTTATTATTATTTTTTATTATTGTTACAACCATACGCTAAGTTGAACCATGCAATTCGGCCAAATTGTTGTCCAAGCATTATGGTACCACGACGTTCCATATTCCTGAAACGTTGCAACCAACTCCACGCACATATGTTGACTCATAACACGTTGCAATGACCGTTACGCACATATGTTGCACCATACCATAGCGTCACACATAACGTAACCAGTTTATGTCACCACTAACTTCGCGATGTCGCAGCAAGTGTGATAAGTCTGTCGCAGCTAAGTCTGTCACAGCAGTGTGAAAAGTCTGTCGCAGCTAAGTCTGTCGCAGCTAAGTCGGTCACAGCAGTGCAATAAGTCTATCACAGCAGTGTGAAAAGTCTGTCGCAGCTAAGTCTGTCACAACAGTGTGAAAAGTCTGTCACAGCAGTGTGAAAAGTCTGTCGCGGCTATATATATATGAGTTAAAAATATGTTATGTTCTTTGAACCATAGATTAAATACCATTGTACCATATTGGATCAGTGTAAATTAAAGATGAATAATCCTCCGAATCATTCCTCCCCATTGGAGAGCTTTTGGACCACCAAAATCCTGAATCATTCTGCAAGTAAGTGAGGGTATAGCTCCCTCACTTTTCCAATCTCCATCCATCTTGCTTTGCTAGGATGCATGCCCTTAAGCCCCACTCGGAGGTACTCAGCATTCTGCAACTAATTCATTTATGTCAAGAATAACATCATCCTGCAACTAATTCATATATTCAGGTGCCATACCATCAACTGAAGGAATCTGCATGATAATTTCCTCATCCATGATCATAGGAGGCTCATACAATTTAAGATTCTCAACATTGACAACTGAATAAATTTGCATGTATGGAGGTAAATTCAAGCGAAAAGCATTAGTACCGATCTTCTCCAAGATCTCAAAAGGACCATACCTGATAGGCTTAAGCTTTTTACCTTCACCTTTCATCCTTTCTTTGGTGATATGTAACCAAACTCGGTCACCAACCTGAAATTGATGATCAACTCGATGCTTGTCATGCCTGGCTTTGTACCTTGCCTGGCTCTTCTCCAAGTGTTCTTGAACTGCCTGCTGCACTGCTTGGATTCTATGAATGAACTTTAAAGCTTTATCTGCATCATGATGTCCATCCACTGCATCTTTGCCAAAAGAGAAGTCCATCGGTGTTTTGGGCAGATAACCAAAACAAGTTTCAAAAGGAGATTTCTTTGTGGAAGAATGAACTGCATGATTGTAAGCATGTTGTATATACTGCAACTGCTCATCCCAAAGTTTAGGATGTTTACTACAATATCCTTTGAGCAGCTGAATCACTGTCCTGTTCACTACCTCTGTTTGTCCATCGGTCTGTGGATGAAAAGCTGTACTTTTCTTCAGTTTAGTGTCCATAAAGTCGACCAGAATTCTCCCAAGAACCAGGAAGCCCGATAAGATACAATAGACATGGGTAGCCCAAAATGTACCCAAACATTCTGGAAGAATAGGTGAGCTGTTTGTTCAGCAGTGATCTGTTTGTTACATGGCATTAAGATACACATTTTGCTGAATCTATCCACAACAACATATAGATAATCATGCCCTTTTCTAGACATAGGTAGTCCTCCTACAAAGTCCATAGAAATTCTTTCCCAAGGATGAGAAGAAACTGGAAGAGGTGTGTACAAACCCAATTTCCTATTGCTAGGTTTACTTGTTGCACACATAACATAACCTCTTATATATTTAGCTACAGTTTCTTGCATCTGAGGCCAATAACAATGATTCTGCAATACAGACAATGTTTTACTTACACCAAAATGTCCTGCAATCAACGAACTATGTGCTTCTCGGATCACATGCACTCTTTCCTTATCTGGAATACAGAGTTTACCCAGATGATACAAGAGTTGATTATGCACATAATAGTTCTCTTCCTATTTACCATGTATTAGTGATGCATATACTTTCTTAAAATCTTTATCTTCTGCATACTGTTCAATATAACTTTCATGTGTTAATGAACTGTTTTGAAGAATGATTGAAGCATTCGTAGGAGGCCTTGATAACATGTCTGCTACCTTATTATGAATTCCCTTTTTGTACTTAATTACGAGATGAAACCGTTGTAAGAATCCCATCCATCTTAAATGCCTACTTTGTTTTATTTTAGTTTGAGATTGTAAATATTGAAGTGGCTAATGATCAGTATGTATGACTGTCTCTTTTCCCATGATTTAATGTTTCCACTTCTTCACACTCTGTACTAAAGCATACAATTCTTTGTCATAGGTCGGATAGTTACTTACCGCAGTAGAGAATGTTTCTGAATGGTAACAGACTGGCTTCCTCCCTTGCATCAAAACGGATCCCATGGCAAACCCACTGGCATCGGTTTCGATCTCAAATGGCCGCTGCAAATCTGGCAACGTCAGAACTGGGGTTGTGCTGATCCTTTCCTTCAAAGTGTCGAAGGCTCTCTAATGCTTGCCTCCCCACTGGAAAATTTCTTTAATGCTTGTCAACACATGTAATGGAGCAGCAATGGAAGAAAACCCAGAAATGAATTTTCTCCAATACTGAACCGCACCCAGAAAACTTCTGATTTCAGTAACGGTGTTAGGCCATGGCCAGTTTACAATGACAGCAACCTTGGTTGGGTCCACTCGCAGGTGGCCTCCACCAATAATATGGCCCAAATATACTAAAGAAGTTTTAGCAAACTCACATTTAGACATTTTTACATAAAGCTTCTCCTTCTTCAATATATCTAAAACTTTCTTCACATGTACAATATGCTCTTCCCAGGTTTTTCTAAACACAAGGATATCATCCAAGTATACAATTACAAAATCATCAATGAATGAATGAAAGACATCATTCATGACTCGCATGAAAGTAGAAAGTGCGTTACAAAGCCCAAAAGGCATTACAAGCCATTCATACAAACCTTGTTTTGTTTTAAAAGTTGTTTTCCAAGCATCACGCTCAGCAACACGGATTTGATGATACCCATTACGCAGATCCAATTTTGTAAAGTAAGTTGCATGTTTCAACTGATCAAGCAAATCATCAATGCGAGGAAGAGGATACCTATTTTTAATGGTGATTTTGTTAAGGGCCCTATAGTCGATACACATCCTCCACGACCCATCCTTCTTTGGAACCAAGACTATAGGAGAACCGCAAGGAGAAGTGTTGGGCCAGATGACCCCCTTCTCAATCAGCTCCTGAACCTGCTTCTTGATCTCCTCATTCTGAATTACAAACATCTGGTACATGGCTATGTTCGGGAGTGGCACATCCTGCTGCAAATGTATCTCATGCTGAATCTCTCTCTTCGATGGTAACCCCTTCGGATCTTGAAACAAAT
>LPNX011050366.1:262599-315789 GCA_001517045.1 Pseudotsuga menziesii
GAAGTGAGTTACTTTTATCCTTACCTTGGATTCCGACAGCTGTAACCTTTGTTTCATCACCTGAGTCGAATCCCAAGTCTTGAATAACTGCTGCAGTAGCTTTTGCTTTTCCTTTATCTTTGTTTCCTCCGTACTTCTTTGGTCTTAACTCCGGATGAAGCTTCCAACATTTAGAGACATCATGTCCCTTCTGACAATGCGAACATGTAGGATTTTCACCCTCTTTCTTAACAGTAGCCATCTTCTTTTTCCCCTTATCTTTACCTTTCGATTTGCTGTCAAATTTAAATGATTTCTTCACAAAAGTATCAATAGCATGCTTAGCCCTGGCTTCTAAATGGGTAGCTTGAACACATACATCATCCAAATTACTGGGATTAAACATCAACAAAGTATGCTTCAAATAAGAATGCATGCCACCAGTGTACTTAAGAAGAGTTTCCTGTGTATCTAACGAAACATTCAATGCAATAGCCCTCTTTCTGAACTCATGAGTATAATCTTGAATGCTTTGTCCTTTATCTTGTATAAACATTTTCCAATTCATGGTTAATTGCTGCATGTGACCTAAAGGATAAAATTGCTTTCTTAATACTTTGATGAATTCATTCCAAACTGAAATAATTTTACGATTCTTTTGAAGATCTTGCTGAATCTTGCTCTCCCACCAAGTAAGAGCCATTCCACTCATTCTCAAAGTGGCCAATTGAATCCTGGAAGGGTCATCATTAATGCCCTGCACCCTGCAATATACTTCAAGCTGCTTGATCCAATTGTCTAATTTTTCAGCATCTACATCTCCATTATAAATAGGTAATTCAAATTTTACATCCAATTTGAAATAAGGCATATTAGGACTTGCATTATTTGAATGAGAAGTATGAGAAGAAGAGAAAGTATGATTAGTGTCAGGAGGATCACCATCACCTCCTACTCCTTTACCCTTTTCTTCTGACTTCACTTCTGCATCTCTGGATGAAGATCCTTCTTTTTTATTCTTCCTTTATGCTCGCTCATCGAGTAGAATTTCCACCATGGCTTTCATGCTCATAAAAGCCTCCAGAAACTCAGTTTCAGAAATGACAGGTTTTTCCCGTTCTGTATGTCCTTCTTTTTCCCCTCGTGGAGAAGACATGGTTCTTGAGAATGTTCTCCTGGAGCCAATCTCAGGATTTCCTTCAACTAATTCTCCTTCACCACGCTTTAACCTGGACCTGGTAAGCATTCACAAACTTGCACAAGCAGTCAACCAGCTCTGATACCATAACATGATCCGTCGGACCTCAACTTGTGTGCATTAAAAGTTTGTGTTAAAAGAATGCGTTTAGCAGGTTAATTAATGGAACAACATTAACATAAATTAAATACTGAAAATAGATGGAAAACAAACTGATAAACAGATATAAAGAAGCACAGAATCAGAGCGTCACAAACAGAAGTTGATAACAGAGTTCACCCCCTCCACTGGTCTACATCTTCGGGTCCCTCTCCAATGGGTACCGATCCAATTAATCTTTTTAAAATGGTACAAAATGGTTCTCGAAACAACTTCAACAACTGTAAACAGAATGCTGTACAAAATCTTTAAGACCTTTCTCTCGAAATTACAATCAGCATTCAAAGATAAAGAAAGCTAAAATATAACAGAGAATGTCGACTTCTACAGCACAGCATCTGGACACTTCGCAGCAAAAATGATCTCTAAGCTTCTCATAACAGAGAAACAATACTCTGCGCTCCAAAACAATCCACCCCCCTTCTCGGTGGCCAGCCTCCTCTATTTAAGAGTTTAGGGGGAGGGATAAGTAACTGATTCCATTCCATCATCTCAGCTGTTATTATTATTTTTTTTATTATTGTTACAACCATACGCTAAGCTGAACCATGCAATTCGGCCAAATCACTGTCCAAGCGTTATGGTACCACGACGTTCCATATTCCTGAAACGTTGCAACCAACTCCACGCACATATGTTGACTCATAACACGTTGCAATGACCGTTACGCACATATGTTGCACCATACCATAGCATCACACGTAACGTAACCATTTTATGTCACCACTAAGTTCGCGATGTCGCCGCAAGTGTGATAAGTCTGTCGCAGCTAAGTCTGTCACACCAGTGTGAAAAGTCTGTCACAGCTAAGTCTGTCGCAGCTAATCCTGTCGCAGCTAAGTCTGTCATAGCTAAGTCTGTCGCAGCTAAGTCGGTCCCAGCAGTGTGATAAGTCTGTCACAGCTAAGTCTGTCGCAGCTAAATCTGTCACAACAGTGTGAAAAGTCTGTCGCAGCTAAGTCTGTCACAGCAGTGTGAAAAGTCTGTCACAGCTAAGTCTGTCACAGCAGTGTGAAAAGTCTGTCGCAGCTATATATATATGAGTTAAAACATATGTTATGTTCTTTGAACCATAGATTAAATACCATTGTACCATATTGGATCAGTGTAAATTAAAGATGAATAATCCTCCGGATCATTTGCAGCAACAGAAACTAGGGTTTCCTAGTTCAAGGTGTTATCTCCACGGATCATCGAGAAAAGAGGACTATGCTAACTTGCCTCATTATGGTGCATATTTTGGTGGAAACAATTTCAGATTTGTAGAAGTTTCAATTTTGACCCTATCATTGTTGCCGAGAGAAACTAGGGCATCAAGTTTTGGAGGATTCCCACCTCTGTCTTCAGAAACTGACTATGCTCAGTAACGTACCTCGAGGAGGTGCATCTTTCTGTCCAAATAGAATTCTCAAACTCTAAGTTTGGAAAATTAGGGTTTCTTTGACAAACCCTAGGTCATCCAACTCTGGAACCAGGTCAGACACCTCAAATCAGTAAGATCTAAATATTTTTTATTTCCATTGAGTTTCTCATTTGAAAAGATGACTCACATACTCTTCTTAAGGAAAAGCTTGGATGGGTTGATAACTTCTAGGCATGGAAGTACAGAATCTCCCTTATCCTTGAAGAAAATGATTTGGATTAGCACATCACTGAAGAGGTTCTAGAACCAGAGAGAGATGAGGCTAAGGCTACTCATAAGAGGAACTTAGCTAAGGCCAAGAGAATTATTGCAGTTTCTATCAAGGATCACCTCATCCACCATGTGTCTTAATTCAAGACGCCGAAGGAAGTATATGATGCTTTGACAAAGATGTTCGAAGGAAAGAACATCAACCAGAATATGACTTTGAGGAACCAGTTGAATAATGTGAAGATACAGAACTCCGATACTATATAGTCTTACTTCACAAGGGTTGCTCAAATCAAAGAAAATATTGAAGCGGTTGAAGAGAATGTCAAAGAAGGATAAATTGTGATGACTACCTTGAATGGTCTCCCTGTATGATGGGACTCATTCATTTAAGGAAAAGGTGTAATAAGGAGGCTGATCTTTTTCAGCAGACTCTGATAAGAATGCACATAAGAAGACGCTCGACTCGTGACAAGACAAAAGAATATGGGAGAACTGACGATCAATATATCATTGTTCACACCAGAAAGAGCTACAAGAAGAAGGAGAAGAAGTAGAATTTTAAACATAACAAGAATAAGGACAATAAACAAAAGAAGATCAGGAGAGATCCTTCAAATATTTGATGTCATACTTGTGATTAAAAGGGGCATTTTGCAAGATACTATCCCATCAAGAAAAAAAGACACCATGCTCATATCGCCGAAGACAATGAACCAACAAACAAAAGATTCATAAGAGAGAAGGATGATTCAGATGAAGAGTATGTTCTAATCTCAGCAATGACTAGAACTATCTCACACGGAAGCAATTATTGGCTTGTGGAAACTGGAGCTTCTAAACACATGACAAGATACAAAGAATCATTCGTTAATATGTCTAAACATGAGTCACCTCACAAGGTGAAACTTGGGGATGATTATCAATACCCCATAAAAGGGAGTGGAGAAGCCTCATACAATATAGACTCTAGGAAATATTTAAAGATGAAGGATGTGCTATATGTTCCATGTTTGAAGAAGAATCTTCTCTCCATCTCTGCACTAGATGCAAAGGGAATGAGAGTTTCATTTTTCGATGGCCAAGTTCTGGTGTGGCCTAGAGGGAAGACAATAGATGATGCAACAGTGATTGGAGAAGAATATGGAGGCTTGTACAATATAAAGGGACAACCTGAACAAGCATTGATTCATGATTCAATTGAACCAAGTGAACTGTGGCATGGGAGGCTTGCACATGTGCACTACAGAGCACTACCGATGGAAAGAAAATTAGTCTCTGGACTGTCGGAGATCTAAGAAAATCATAAAGGCATTTTCAAAGGATGTGCACAAGGAAATAATGCGAAGAAGACATTTCCTAGCAGTGAGAGAAATGATAAAGGAATATTGGAGATAATACACTCGGATGTATCATGGACCCATGTCTTCTAGCTCATTAAGCGGGTATGTATACTATGTTTCATTTATAGATGATTTCTCATGCAAGACTGGGATATATTTCTTGAAATGGAAAAAGAATTTTTTTGGTAAGTTCAAAGAATATAAATCCTTGGTCGAGAACCAAATCGATAGGAAGATTAAGGCTATACCATCAGATAATGGCGAAGAATTCATCTCGGAAGAATTCAAGGAACTCTGCAGAGAGTATGAGATTAAGAAGGATTTGAGCACTCCATACAATCCTCAGAAAAATGTGGTTGCGGAATGAAAGAACCAAACCATCATGGAAGCAGCAAAAGCAATGCTACATGACCAATGTTCATATGCACCTTTAGGCGGAGGCAGCAAGAACAATTGTGTATGTATAGAACGATACTCGTCATCGATTACTTGACAACAAGACTCAAGAAGAGGATTTCTCATGAGAGAAACCAAACTTAATCTATTTGAGAATATTTGGTTTCCCAGTGTACATACATATCCCAGAGGAGAAGAGGACCAAGCTCGATCCTTTTGGGAGGAAGGGTATATTCATAGGATACAATGACACATCAAAGGCCTATCGAATATACTTCCTAGGATTCAATAAGATCGACATCAGTATAGATGTAACATTTTATGAAGACTTGGCATACTTCATATCCAGGAGGACACATACTCAAGAGGACAAGGAACCTGAAGTAACGAGATTCCGAGGTGTAGTGGGGTTTTCACCCCTAATACGTGCAAAAGCACCATCCTTACGTCAATGGGACAGTAAGGTAGAGTTCATGGAAAACATCTAAAACAATAAACAATATCGGTAACAATAAATCAAATAAACATTTATGGATAAACTAAATAAAAGAAAATACATGAAAGTTATACCTTCTTTCTGATGAAAATGGGCCCCCGTTCCCATCTCGGGAAAGGTCCTCCTCTCCACGGGCTGGTTCTCTAGGTGGGTATGGAGAATATATCAACGTATTATCTGGGAATGTTAGGGAAACGGGATGATGGAAAAAAGTGGGGTGTGAATACTTTGAGAGAAAAATGTGTCTCACCGTACTCACTGAATAGAATAATGAAAAAAGGGATAAGAATCTTTTGATAGAGACCTTCACATTGCTTTTATAATATGTTTTTAGGTTTTTTGGCCTTTTCTCTCCTTGAGGGTTTTGGAACCCTATTCAAGGTTTTAAGTCGTATTTAGGGTTTTTAGCCATTTTTGGGGTTTTTTAGCCTTTTTGTGGGTTTTTTGGCCCTTTTTTGGTTTTTTAGCTCTTTTGTGGATTGTTTGGCCCTTTTTGGGAGAGAATGAGCGTAAACCATAGTTGTGAAGGTCAAAAGTAAGGGAAATATGGTAGGAAAATGATGGATGTATGTGGTTTATACCATTCTGATCTAGGTGAGCAATTTTTTGCGTTAACAAATTTCCCCTTAATGTGTGAGGGTCGGAGCTCATCATATGGCCAACAGACATCATAGGATCATGGGAATAGTGGAGAGATTGGAGAGACCTGTGGAGAAGCGGTGCTTCCTCATTCGAACCATGGTGGCTTTTGGTTTTTTATTAATGGGTTCCCAACAATGGTTGAGATACATATAATATGTGACATGTATATGGATGAGGTAGGCATACCCATGCTTGTAACAATGTCAAAAGAATAAAAAATGGGATCAAGGCTCAAAAATATGGGAGCCAATCAATATATATACAACTGATGTTACATAATGTTGGCCTCAATTAGAGATTGAATACAATGTTGATCTAAAGAACTGACATATAGGAACCATGGCATTCTCATGAAATGAAATATATTCACAAATGATGCTCTGTTGAATATGGAAGTGAGGAGTCAAAATATCAGTGGTACCATATGCCGCATCAATTATTGGAGATTCCTGGAAGCACTATATTGGGGTATTCTGAACACTGTTTCCAATGCAACCCAGAAATCACAAGGGACATGAAACTGTCTGGGTCCCATAGTAGACTTACCAATGTGCTAGAGTTAGGTCACAGTTGGGCTCTTCTTCCAAATAATAAATGGACCAAGACCCTGTACAAATCTCAACGGTGTAATGATGTAGCTGAAGTTGATCACATGAGACAAAAACACCCCAAGAGGCACTAATGACTCCTCTCAAGTGGTCCAAGGAACTCATCAATAAGGTGAATGACACCAGGATACAGGGACCTCTGGGTCTATCCTCTGGAATAGATGTGTTGATGTTGAAAAAGGGAGACCTGCAACCAACCAAGGCAATAATGTTTCCTTTACTAGAAGCACGAGGGGGATAACCAAAGATGTGGGAAAAATTGGGGACTGACACACTGAATGGGGGAACAGGGACAGGGGAGTACGAGGGACTCAAACTTCCTTTGTTCAGAGTATGATGGCAAGGCTAACTTGGAAGAAAATGAAACTAAATCATGGGATAGGGATCATAGGTGTAATACCGAGAATCTACTTGCAAATGGGAAATACTGAGGGAGGTAACTGGAACATGACTATTCAGGGGATCCAAGGAAGACTCATTGCATTATACTTTGAACAAAGGTACCCAATGGGGGAAAGATGGTGAACTGTAATATATAGGGTGGTGCCGAAAGAAATCATTATGACACAATCTCGTGGATTTTTAGAGATCCTGAGAAAGTAAATGCTCAATGGTGTTTTCATTTTTAGAGAGTCTGAAAATAGGAAGAAGACTCCAATGTGTTCTCTTTTTCGTATGTAGTTTCATGTGTCCTAAAAGGGATAAAAGTGTGCGCAGGAGAGCTCTCCCAACCTTTGGGGAAGGAAGACTTCTTTACCGTTTGTAGTCCAATCATGCTGGAAAAGGTTAAATCTATACTTACTGGATAGTCATTCAAATACTTTTATGAGCATGAATGAAACCAAGTTTTTTTGGCAATATTTTCTTAATGAGAAGGTTGGAAAAGAGATTAAAGACAACCCGTGATGAGATTTTTCATAAAGTTCGGTCCAATTGCCCGAGAAAGCATAAAAGAATGCAAAGGGAAACATTTCTAGCATGAATGTGCCGAGGTGTTCCTTTTCTTATGATAGTCTACATAGTTTGAAAAAGGAGATAAATGAGGCTACATAGACGCCCTTTCAAATACTTTAATGAGAGTGAAAGGAAGTGAGCGTGCTCGGTGATCTTTTCATTCTTTTAAGAGTCAGAAAAGAGCTTAACGGAAACTCCATAATGGTCAATCAAGCAAGGGGGAAGTGTTCGATATATGGAAATAGATTATGTTGTGAACATGGATGATGGAAATAAATGCAGAACACTGATGGGGCCCCCTTGTGGGATGATGGATGGTAGTCAAAGATGGCTAACTGTGCAGTATGGATGGAGTGAATGGCTCGTGAACATGCCAATACGTACAAAGGGAAATTCACGTGATGGCATGCAAACTAAGGTGGCTTTTGGGAAATGGCCTGAAAATTATAGTAAGAGAAAAAGACAAGGGTCTCGTCAAAAGACAAAGGACGTAAAACTGAACCCGGTGGTGCAAACGGCATCCCAAACGGACTCTGGATGACCCTGTGGCGTACAAAATAAAAATAGACCCAATGGAATCCTATAAACAAGGGGGGGGCATGTGCCATGTGTCATTGTTACTGTTCAGTTCTGAGTTGGAGTAGAGGACCCTAGAGATATTTTGCTGATTTATTTCATTTAGACCGGTGGTTTTCATATTCGTGACTTGCAGGTAAGAGCTCTTGTCCAAACCATCATTTTCCCCTGTTTACTTTTGTTGTTTGTTCATTCTGAGGCTTCTCCCATGATGGAAGGGTTCATAGGGTCGGGTCATGATTTTCAAGGGAAAAACAGTGACCTAGGTCACTCTTATGGGCCATACAGGTGTGACCCAGTCACACCTATCAAAGAGACAGGTGCGACTTGGGTCGCATCTATTCAGCAAAAAAGAGCGACTGAGTCGTGTCTGTTCAGTGGTTAAGCGCAACTTGGGTCGCACAGAATGGCTAAACAGGTACGAATTCATCCCAGGATGGGGTTTTTAGTGTGATACTAGGCCTGACACTGATTATTTGCATGTGCAAGATGCCGAGGGTGGTGTGGCGAGAGCAAGATATTGGGACCTTGTGAAGGCAGGCCTTAGGAGATGGGGGGTAGTGGATACATTTTCCCGAAGTGAACTGTTGAATTACTTTCGGGTTCCACTTATGTGGACCATGAGACTGCTGGTTGAGACACTGGTGAGTTTTTGGGACACAAATGCAGAGTGCTTCATCATCCATGGGGAGCAGATAGAGATCATGCTTCCTAATGTTTACTTTCTAACTAGGCTCCTGATTCTTTGTGTGACTGGTGATAGTATGGAGAAGCTCTCACATGGTGTGTCACTGGATGAGATTTGTGAGATGCATTTCTATGCGTGAGCTGCGGTGCGTGGGTTGTACATACTGGTGTGCAACATTGAGAGCTTGGCTACTTGGGCTATGGTAGCAATGGTGCTATGGATCTTGGGGTCATTTGATCTGCACAAGATCTCAGGGGGGCAGCTCCAGATTTTGGAGCATCTGTTAGGAGGCACCTAGTATGGGTGGGCCCATATATATTTGAATGTGGTTCGGTGTTTGCTAAAACATGCTAGTACTTTGGGAGGGTATTTATGTTTCCCTTGATTTTTGTGCTCATTTTTATTCCAGCGACTTTCAACCCTACGACTACACTTGGCGGTGGGGGAGGGAGGGCCTCGTGAGCCTCGTATGCAGAGGTGGAGCAAGCTGATTATCCATGAGGGAGGTGGCCTAGTGGGTTGATTCCTTACTGGGGATTTATTAGCACAGTGGAGGATGCTACCAGTCCTCATAGAGGACTACCCATACATAGGGATGGACTACAGGGGAGATGTTGAGATGCCTCGACCTCCAGGACAAGCGTAGGGACCTGAAGGTACGTATACATGATGTTTTATGTGGTTACATTCATATATAGTTCACCAGCTTAGTGGTAGTCAGTTTATGTGTATGAAATATAGTGATGAAGTTCTGTGTGTATGTACAGATGTCGGACCACGGTCGCCCGCAGGTTATGAGCGATGGAGGGGCATGGTGGAGGGGATAGATCCACCCGCTCATGGGCGCTGGAGTACCTTGACCTCACTTCATCGTGACATAGATTGTTTATTGGATGGGGTCACTGATGATGGATGGTACCACATAGACGATTATTTGATCGTCTCCTATTACCGTGCTCCTCCAGAGTGGATCCCCTTGATGAAGAGGATCGAAGACGTTGTTGAGTACCTTCGAGCAGCGGCACAGGGTGACACGCTGATGGAGAATGAGGAGGACTCTAGTGAGGAGGACACAGAGGAGGATTCAGACTCTGAGTACCAGGAGGAGGCCTTGATTTTGACTAGCAGCTAGTGGTGTTTCCCTTAGTGCAATGGTGTACTAGGATTTTTGTATGATATGTATGCTCAGCCGAGAAAGCTTATGGAGCTTCTCATTTTGTACTGAACACTATGAAATGATATATATATTTATGCACGTGGATGCACGTTTCTATGGTTTTTCATATGAGTCTTTTTATGATGATAATGCCTATATGATCTATATGATATATGTATGCATGATTATATGATGATGCATGATGCAATTTTATTTCCTATATGCGATGATGAATGTGCCATTCTAGAACGTCATTAGCCATTTGGTCTGCTACACCATTGAGATTTATGGGAACATGCCATGAATGTAATGGATTCAAAGTTTCTAACCAACTGTTTAGTACACGGGAACTTTCTAAAGAGGCAAGGATCGTGTACCCGGTAGCAGTTATTCAACTGGGAGAAAAGCAGCTGGGATTATAAGAAGACATCAAGGTGCGAATACCCAATTGTAGGGTAGCGAAGAGGAGACCAATGACACCATCGTACTCAGCCTGGTTGTTGGTATCAATTCCAACACACATTCCATCGAGATGGATCAACACATGTGATGGGTAATAAATAACCCACCTAGCCGAGGAAAGATTTGGATACCATCTACTTGCTCTGTTAGTAAATCCAATGTAGCGATGCGAGGTAGGATCCATCTTGAGCAACCACGGAAACAAATTGTAAGACTCATGTTAAGAATAGTGTAAAACAAAAAGAAAAATTATAATTCAAGTGACTCATGGTAGTGACGTCAGGCATAGAACCTCTTGAGGTAGAGCCCGTTGCGGGGATTCTTCAAGAGGTGGCCGTTGGAGTCAGCAAGAATATATGCCCCCTTGCTAAGGCAGCAGTGGACGACATACAGGTTGTACCACATGGATTCAAACTTCCCTTTTCCCAACTTATCATTGGATTGGTCGTAAATGAGGACCAAAACACCTTTGCTAAAGGTGCAAGGGTGGGCATGGGAGTCAAAATGTGACTTCGATCGAGTTTTAGCTGCTTCAATTGCTTGGATGGCAGCACGATGGTCCTCATTGGTCTGTTCAAGAAGAATGAGGCGTTCTTCTAAAGGTGAGGTATAGGGGAAGAGCTCTACGACAAGGCAGAGTGATGGAATTTGGAACTCGATGGGAAGTACCGACTCGACACCGTGGACTAAGTGGAATAGGGTAAAGCCGGTGGCAGTTTTTGTTGATGTCTGGTAGGCTCGAAGGGATGAGAAGAGAATATTGTTCCAGTTGGTTTTATGGTTTCCTACCATCCGCCGGAGCATGGTTTTGATGATCTTGTTGACAGCTTCAACTTGTCCATTGCCCTGAGGGTAGTATGCGGAGGAATACTGGTGTTCAAATTTCAACATGGTCGAAAGCTCGGTCCAAACGTGTCTTCGAAGTGACGACCGTGGCCTGAGACTATTTGTTGAGGGACACCGAAATGTGTGATAACGTGATTAAAAAGGAAACATGCCGCGATGTCATCCTTACAATTGAGTGTAGGCATGGCCTCGGCCCATTTAGTGAAATAATCGACGGTCGTGATGATGTATTTATGGTCATTGGCTGAGGTGGTATTACATGTCATGAAGTCGATTTCCACCTTACAGAAGGGTTCGACTATGACCACGGGATGTAACGGCATAGGGGGAGTCCTTACTTTTGGAGAAAAGAGTTGACAACTGTGGCAATGTTTGACTACCTAACTACAATCGACAAAAATGGTAGGCCAAAAATAACCGGCACGGAGAATATTTTGGGCAGTAGCCAAACAAGAGAGGTGGCCACCGCAGGCTCCATTGTGACAATCATTAAGGACTTTTTCAGCCTCATCATGGGTGAGGCAACGGCATAATATGCTATCAATTCCCCGACAGTACAGGACATCCTTGATGAGGAGATAGAGAGCGGCTTGGTGTCGAATACATCGTCAATCTTCGCGTCTTAGGTGGGCGCCAAATTTCTGGGTGCAAAGATACATGAGGATTCCCCCATACCATGGGTATTCTATAGAAATGACAAATAGGAATTCATCGAGAAAGTTGATCTTGATCAGTGGCAATGCAAAAAACGGAAGAAGGTTTGTCATTAATGTAGCTAACACTAAAGATTTGGTGCTCTTGGGGGAAACAAATTCCAATTCGAACTCTTGAAGGACGACAATCCACTTGGCAGCGCGACCTTGTAGAAGGTGGCGGCTCAAGAAGTATCTCATGGGGTTGGAATCAGACACAACTCTAGTGTGGTTCAAAAGGATGTAATAGCGTAGATTTTGAACACAAAATACAATGGCAAGGGCCATCTTCTCTTTATGTGAATAACATAAAGGGGGACCAGGAAACTTCTGACTAACATAATAGACTGCATGCTCTAGACGAGCATCATCTTCTTGGACTAGAACTCCAGTGATGGCACTTTCGAATGCTGATACATAGAAAATGAAATCCTTGGTGAAGTCGGGTGCAGACAACAATAGGGCAAAGGCCAGAGCTTGTTTTAATGCGTCAAAAGAATCTTGTGCATTCTTATCCCAAACAAACAGAATGTTTGTATAGAGTAGTCATAAGAAACCATGAAATTTTGTAGCATAATCCAGAATGAAACGACGAAGGAACTTGGCCTTGCCTTGGAGACTTTGTAGTTGGAACAAAGTACGTGGTGAAGGTAGATTCATAATGGATTGAACCTTGAGAGGGTCGACCGCAATCCCTTTGTGAGAGACAACAAACCCAAGTAGATGACCAGTTGGGACACACACTTGAGAGGTTTCAAGCGGACTTTGTATTTGTGACATTGTAAGAATACTTGTCGTAATTCATCTAGATGTTGTGAACGCTTCTGTGAGCAAGCCGTGACATCATCCAATTAGACCAATATGATATGGATAAGGTCGTGGACGAAAAAAAATCATGGCTCACTGAAAAGTGGCTCCAAAATTTTTAAGGACAATTGGCATGAATCGATATGAAAATTTCCCCCAAGGGGTTTTGAAAGTAATCTTGCACCGGTCTTCCTTCCGGATCTGAATTTGGTTATAAGCGGAGAAACCATCCATGAAAGAAAGGACCTCATGTCTAGCACAGGCGTCAATGATTTGGTCAATGAATGGATTGGGGAAGTTGTCTTTGGGAAATTCCAAATTCAAGTCATGAAAATCAGTATAGACGTGGATGGTACCTTTTTTTATTAACGGGAACGGGATTAGAAACCCAGGTGGTATACGCGATGGGGTATATGAAACCTGATGTATGCAGTTTCTCAATCTCAACTTTGACCACATAAGCCTTTGACAGGTGAATGGGTCTTTGTTTCTGGTGAACAGGTGCCACATCAGGACATGTGTCAATATGATGTTTAACAATAGATGGATCCAACATAGGCATATCGGTATAGGACCAAGCAAAAATATCACAGAATTCCTGAAAAAGTGCTTTGTAGGAAGTGACTTCTTCAGGGGAGCACGATGCTCTGAGTGTGATGTTTTCAACTACCTCAGGGTTGGTTGAAGTGTTAACCTTGATAGTGGGTGAAATATTATCCATGTTTCCCTCTTCAAAAGCGTCGGGTGTTGGAATGGTTCTTGAACCAGTCAACCTTACCATGGATGAAGTCTTTGGCTTCGACTGAATACTGATCTGACAATGACAAAGGTTCCTTGGGAATAAAAAATTAGTGATGGTGCATATCATCCCAAGGGTATTCAGGAGCCGACAAAGCTTCAAGGATCTCCTCGTCGTTGTTGAAATGACGATTGGATAGATCAGAAGGAGCGTCTATGTTTGAGGATAAGGAAGGGTCGGTGGAGCTATAAATCATGTATATGGTGGTGGTGTTCGAGGAGGAAGTCGAAGGGTGAATTTACTCAATGACAGTGATTTCAGACTCACGAGAGTGTTTCCGAAGGTCATGAAGGACTGACCGATACTCGGACAAGTCTGGGAAATGGTGCGAATAGTGGTCATACAAACCGTAAATTGTGTACGGATGGTTGGTCCTCAATGACTTGTTCTTGACTATTGGCGGAGTTGGGATGATAACTACTGGAGTACCGTCGGCTATATCCATAGCATCTATGTGTGTGTGAAGGATAGGTATCTTTGGACAATTTTTTGTTTCATGACCATGAACATCGCACAATGTGCAAGGTGGAGTCAGACAAGGCTCGACGGTTACTTTGGTGGCCTTTCCCCCAGCCTCTTCTGGGAGAGAAGGGACAGGTTTAGGAATGAAAGATGTGTTCAATGGGCCAGGAGGAGGGTGTGACTCCATCTCAATAGGCTGGATGGGATTCAACACAACCTGGGGGATCAGGGGTGGGGTAGGTGGTTCAAGGTACCACACGGGAATTCCCAACATAAAATTAGGTAAATTAAGAGTAGCCATTACAGGATTGCTCATGATACCAAATGGTGGAAACGAGAAGGGAATCATGTGGATCGAGAAATAACCCCAATAATTCATGGGTGATAGTGGTTGGGGTTGTGACTGATGTTGTGATGTGGTTGGTATGGTACTAGATGTGATAGTACACAAATCTGATGTGTCGATCGGCATAGGCGGAGGTGGAAAATATGGGAAGCTATCCACCATAGGAGTGTTGGAAAATAATCTCGAGCCCACAGTAGATAAGGAAGGGATGGACACGTTGTCCATGGCAGTATCAATGGTAGGAATGACACGTTCCGGTGTGGCTGGACCCTGCAGATTGTAGTAAGTCAGTTGTTCAAGAGTCACGATATTTCTATCATGAGGAAACATCAGGAGTCGAAAATCGGTGGAAGTCACGGCTCTCATGCCATACATGTACTATTACATCCAAGAAGGAGGTTATAATCAAGTTGGGCGTTAATAACCTTGATGTCAGTAAAAACCTTTTTACCACCTAATGAAACAAGAACATTCAGAAGAATGCCCTAGTCCTTGGTCGAGCGTCCATCATAGGCGCGGAGGGAGGTAGTGGAAGGTTGAAGGGTAGGGGACCCAATTTTTTGTCAGGAAAAGGTCGACATAACACGGGTGGATGCCCCTTCATCAATGATGCATCAATGTATGACCAAATTATGTATTTGGACCAAAATTTAGAAGGCGACGGTGGACAGCATCCTCAGTTCTCCTTGATCCAAATCAAAAGTGATCAACTTAGAATCAGAGGGATCAACAACACCTAATGCAGATAACAACACTTTCCATTGTGTCGGGTAAATTTTGAGCACTTCTAGAGTGAACATGGTTGTAGGTGATTGGGACAAGTCATCAACAATGTTATAATTTAGCGCAGCTTGAGCAGTTGTTTTGTTGGCAATACGTTGTATAGGAAACCGTGGGACTTTGGACTCCCCATCAGTGGGGGGTATAGGTAAGTGGAGGGGCATACTAGAAGTGCTAGAGGTAGATGTTGTTGATGGGTCAACGGTTTCCATGGTGGAGCCATATTGGTTACGCTGATTCTAGAGGTTGACGTCGGACGACACCGTCACGAGGTGAGGGACTCCAGTCTCTGCAGGTAGGGCCACGGCGGGGGCTATGGGAGAAAGTGGGGCCAAAGTTTGGGTTACAACCAATCCTTGGTGTGGTGGAGGGTTTTGGAGAACCATAGGTGGAGGGCCTGGTGGTGATGGGTTGGGCTGAGCTTGTGCCATGGCATTGGTATCCTGTTGAGATTGATTTTGGAAAAGATTTCAGATGGGAGACATGTGAGGGAAAAGATGCGCGTAATGACTGTAGGTGTTGCATAGGGAACACCGATGATTGGTTTGTAACTGTGGGTTTAATTCTTAGTCGCTCAGGATGTTGGGGGTTCTGTGTCGGTGGGTTGGCATCGTTGTTGGTGGGAAGGTTAGTTTGTTGGATGCCTCCCTGTGGCTTATTATTACCTCAGTTCCTTCCTCAATTTATCTTGCACTGCCCTTGTTGGTTATTAGGGGCAGGTTGGTTGGGAAGGTTTTGCTGAGCGAAAACCTGTCCCGTGGAAATCAGAGGGGAAAGGATGGAGTTGGAGTGTGTTGTACCATTGGTGCATAATAGACTAGAGGAGCTGGGGGGATACAAATTTGGCCACTTGGCCCGAATACAACTGTGCCGACCAAGTTGGTCCATGGACATGTTTATTTGGCACAGGACTTGCATAGGAGGGGGTGGCTCCGGATTGAGCCATCATCCATGAGTAATCGGGAATGTAGTTTGGTTGTGCAACACTGTGGGTGTTGCCTAGGTGTGGTGGCATCAAGGGAGGTGTCGCATAGTACTAAGGGTGATGTGAGACATATCCGATGACTCCATCCACAGTGTGGGATGCCCCTGGCATATCACAGCGGGAGGTGCTGGCCGGCACGGGGGGCATCTGGTATGATGGTATATAAATACCCAAACTAGGCATAGATTAAGTCGAACTGTTAAGCCTTTAAGATCGACTCCTCCTCAAATTAGGGTCGCTCAGATGCGACGTCCTTGGCTATAGGTGGGATTAAAGTCTTTAAAAAATAGTAAAGGAATATCATGTCATCCAACTGGATCTTGCATAGGATACGTCTCCGTCACCACTCATGGATGTGGTCTGTGATGTGGGTAGTTGTATTTTAATGGTAGGATAACTGGATCTCTACTCCCTCGTCATATCGGACGGGTAGTTGAAATTATTGGAGGAAAATGGAGGCAAGTGAGTAGAAATCAGGGTAAGAGGCATGCAGCAGCTCGATGTACCATTTGGAAGCAACACCCAAAAGTGTGCACTGTAACAACCTCAGTCTGACAGAGTCATCCACAATGTTGTTTGATGAACACCATAAATGGAAATACATGATATGGTGTTGGGGGTCCTCATCTACCTTTCCCTAAAACTTTGGGATGTCTGAAGGAAGTTTAGTAGGCATGGGAGGTAAGTGAGGTTGATGACTAATAGGGTCATTCGTTAATATGGCCAAATATGGCAGGTTAAGACTAGCCATAAAGGGTAAGCTAGACCCGTTGTTGGCATGGGATGGACCGGTAATGGCTCCAGATTTTGCAGCAACCTAGTGCCCATGACTGGTTGGGGGTATATGAGGTTGAATTCCAATAGCAGGGATAGTCGAAATGGTCATGGAAGGGCCACTGCCCCTAGTCATGAAAAGTGGGATGGTAGGACCCGTGGTAGTTGTTGTGGGACCACAACTAATGGGTAGTGTACCTACAGCAGCGTGCGCAGTGGTGGTGAGACCACTTGTAAGGATACCTATAATGATGGGTGGAAAGGACGTAGGTCTGCCACCAACTATCCCTCTATGGAAGGGATCAAGATGTATGCCAACCATGGGGATAGATGGGGAAGTAAACAAAGTAAGATCAGATTAGTAGGAATTTGAATCGAATTCAGAGGTCGTGTGCCCCTATGAAGGTGAGGAGTGTTGTCGAAGAGGGATTCAACGGTGACAGTCCAAAGAACCAAACTAAGGGGAGTGCCCCCTAAGTCGAGAGGAGTAATGTGGTGGAGAAATGATGGTTGTAGTAGTAACAAGATATGAATATGGACCCTGGTTTAAAACAGATTCCTATTGGTTCAAAATGAGTCACTCGACCACCAAGGTCGTATGACGGCTTGCGTATTGGGGCAGTACCCATCACTCCAGGGCATAGGTAAAACTGCTAACCGCTTGGCAAAAAATGAAGACTCTTTCGTTTTCCTCACAGGTGGGAATCTAGTCAATCTAGTGGGGGTCATTCCCCTATTTTCTTGGCAAGTCCTCTCAATGGAAAACTACTTCAGGGTTCCTGTGGTACTCCTCACAATGAGTTATAGGGAAAATATCAAGTACTTCCCATGGTTTTGGTGGATGGGACTTATGTCCCAAACTGAATGTTATTATGTTAATTGATTGATTTTAACGTTATGCTCAGGGTTATGAACCGAGCATGTTTTATTATTAATGTGAGTGTGTGTGCACTTGTATATGAAAATTTCCTTCCAACTATGCAATAAATAAACAACAATGGACTTCTTTGCAAGGAAGAAGCAAAGGGCTATGACAGAGCAGGTCTGGACAGGAAAAGCAGATTTGGACAAAGTGTAGGACAAACACGGGTCTAAAACAGGTACGAAATCTGACTGTTTAACTAACAGTCATTCCTGTTAGAGGAACAGACACGATTTGGGTCGTACAAAAAGGGAAAACGGAGGCGATTGGCTAAAAAACAGGCAGGTTGCACTTAGCAGGGGAGAAGGCATGACTGGGTCACTCAAAACGAGGGTACAGAGGTGATTGGGTTGCGCTTTCAGTCAAAACAGGCGTGAATGGGCCCTGTGAGGCAGTTCACACTTTACGGGGCTAAGGTTGTGACCTAGGTCACTCTTAACAAGATAAATCAGGCGACTGGGTGGCGGTTTCAGGCCCGAAAGGTGTGACTTGGGTCGACCGAGGAAAAAATTAGAAAACAGGGTCGGAAGGGGTCGAGGGGGGAAGGCACAGGTGCCGCGTGGGGGGGCGTTTAGTGACGACTGAATATAAAAACTAAAGAAAACCTGCAAAATCAGGATCTGAGAGGACCGACCAGTATGGTCACCAAAACTGTAGTGGGGATTTCACCTATGCTACATGAAAAAGCACCAGCCTTACGTTTATGGGATAGTAAGGTAGAGTTCATGGGAAACATCTAAAACAATAAACAATATCAGTAACAATAAATCAAATAAACATTCATGATTAAACTAAATAAAAGAAAATACATGAAAGTTATACCTTCATTTTGATGAAAATACATGAAAGTTATACCTTCATTCTGGATGTAATTAGTCCTGAGACAGGTTATTCGAGTGTAAATATGAGCCCTAGAATGGTATGCAGGTTACTCGAATGTAATAAGTCACGTGGGTTATTCAAGTGTAAAAGGAGCCCTGGAGTAGTATGCAAGTAACTCAAATGTAATATGCCCCAAAGGTTATCTGAACAGAAAAGATCCTGGACGTAGTTTTTTTAGATGTAATAAGTCCTTGAGGTTGACCTAAAACTTAAAAGTCTTGGTGTAGCAATTTGTTTGGTCGTAATCAATCCTTACATATAATATATATATGTGTGTGTTCCCATGTTGATATGATAAGGTCATGAAGCACGTGAGATGCACCTAGGCAGTTCTCCTTTACTAGTAGAACACAGGTTGACCATGCAGAGACATAATGCACTGAGTGTGATCCTAGGTGATTCTTGCATAGTAGAAGTTGCAGGTTTTATTGATGATGTGAAAATATCATGTCTTACTTATATGGTGATAGAACGCATGTGGTATGCATCTAGGTTGTGCTTTGTGTGCTCTGCTCTATTTTGTTTTGTGCAGGACAAAAGAGATGATCTGGATACGACAAGATAAAGGTAGAAGACACAGATTATTGTCGTGGCAATATAAAGAAGGTCCTGGATAGTCCCTACGTGATGGCTTACTCGAGATGAGATGAAGACCTGGATGAGGACTAGCCCTACACCCAGCATGAAAAATGGCTGTCTTTGTATAAAATTTCGATGACAAATAGTATCATTCGATGATCTATAAGAAGATGATGATGGCAGCAGCTATGATGATGACTCTGTGATGAAGACTTGACCGGATGTGTTTATGATCGTGGGAGAGAGAGATTACCTTCCTAGTTAAGAGGGAATGTTGATGTATTTGTAAATTCAAAAGATATTTTGATGTATATTATCATTGTATTTTGTTGTACCACCATTGGAGATGTGTTTTCCTCCTTGAGGGGTGTCTTTATTGTGTCTAGAGCTTGAGGTACAACCTCCATTGTAAGTTAGGGAAATAGCCCCCATTGTAACAGCATGTAATGTGTATTTGGAGTCTCTCTAGGAGAAGTCACCCATGTTAGGGTAACAGGTTGGCCCCAATCATGTAATAAGACAGTCATATTAAATTGAGCACATAGATCTATGGACAAACACACAACTCACAAAATAAATCACACAATTTACTCAACAATTGAAGAATGAAACAGTGCAAAAATGGCTTGCAGCTGTGAATGATTTCATTAATCAAAAAAGTAATCAGATAATAATTACAATGAAGTACAATGGATTTAATAGCCACATGAAATTCGAATCCACATGAGGAAATTTGAATTGATAGACTCTACTTGACTGTAGTTAACTAAGACCTTATCTAAATCACTATCGGAGAACTTGATAGTTAACTGACCTTGTCTAAACCATAACCGGAGTTCATCGGAGTTCTAAAACACAACTCAAGTGTTACATTCAGTGTTAACTAAGGATAAATTACTGTTTCAGGTGAGAAATGCACCCCTCCCGAGTGCAGTCACGTAAACCTAGCGCTAACTGGATCTAGAGGACTAGAAATGAATGTAACTGACTCCTAACTTAGCTTGACTAGTCATCAGCTGAACTGAACTGACCTTGGTTGGTTTTGACACTCCCAGTGGCTCCTAAATTGTAGGGATTGGTCTAGGAGGCTCCTAAACTGATGCAATCAAGTGCAATCAGTGGCAGTAAGCCTCAATTAGTGTTCCCCACACTTTAGTAACTGAAACATGTGCCCCAATTAGGCCAAGTGGACCCAATGGTGCTAATGACTAAAAATAGACTGGATGGACTCTCGATTTAGACATGACTCCTGATTTAGACATATGACCAAATTAGACAAGGGAGGATTAGTAATCCTAACACCCCCCCTAAATTCTAACTTGGACAATCTGTGGGCCCTGGTAACTAAGACCATAGGTCACCCATTACATCAAGTAAAATAAAGTAACTGCTTAATACAAGGAGCTAGGACAAAAACCACATGGGAAAAAAGCACCCCCTCTATCTAAGCAGGTAGAATCAGGTCTCAAGTTTGAAAAACTTGAAAATATGTTGCTGCAATCTTCATCTCTATGAGGTAGCGAAGTAGCATGCATGGTGTGTTGTGCATAGGTATTCTGGGGCCTAGCATGTATACTTCTCCTTCTTCTCCAAAAATTATGATGGAAGGAAGGAGGAATGTAACCTTTGTCTCTTGCTGAATGAAGAGGTGTATGATCATATTCATTCTTCTGAATGTAGTGAGACTGAGCCCTTGCCATATAGCATCTTACAGGGAGTCTATTGCATCTCTCTGAAGGAGGTAAGATTGCATGGCATAACGCAAGGGTCTTTCCTTCCTGAATGTCAAGTGAGTTTCTAGTCATCTTCCTAGATTCTAGTTTGGAAGTAGGGACTGAATCTAGATCCGAGTCACCCTAAATCTCAATCTCATAAACTGATAAAGATGGATCTGTAATACTAGTAGAAGCAGTAAAAGAAGTAGATGCAATGATTTTACCTTCCCTTGCAAGTGGCTACTGAGAGTGCATTGGTTCTGAAGGAGGCATGAAATGTGAGAACTCATATGCTTTTGAAGCATGATTTTCAATACTCTTTGCTATGATGCTCCCAGTAGAGATATATGTGATCTCCACTGAGTCAGGACCAAAGATCACTTGCTTTGGAGATCCAGTATGGGTCATCTAATAGACAGATAACAGGTTTCAATCTAGGGAGGGAACAAATAGCACAGCTTTGAACCTTCCATGTTCAAGATTGACAGAGCCCTTCCCTTTTGTTTTGAATTTACTGTTATTTCCCATTTGAATACTAGGACCATCAAAGGACTGAAAATAAGAGAATGATTCTCTGGATGCAGCCATATGGTTGGAAGCTCCAGAATCAATGAGGAAGACATGTGTTGATGTGTAGCAAGACTTCAATGCATGGCATTTACTTTGGTAGTCTTCATCTTCTTCTTCTTTAGAGTCATCCTTCCTTGCGCTAGCAGGTACAGAAATGTTATCTTTCTTCAAAAGAAGATCCATTTCATCAAGTTGTCTTCTCATACAAGAGCTTTCTAGATGAAAGCCCCTTCCATAGTAAGAACATAGGACCTTCTCTTTGCCATTATTCTTGCTTCTCTTCGAACCTGAAGATTCTTTTGACTGCTCTTTCTTCATAGGAGACTCATCTCTTTGCTTCCCTTTGTCATTCGCTACCTTATCTCCTCTTGCAACCAAAGCTAGATATTTGGAAGATCGAATGATCCCCATTTGGATCAATTTATCATTCTTCGAAATAAGATATTGGATGAAGGCATTAAGAGTGGGAATATTCCAATTTGGAGTAGTGAGCCTTACTGTTTGGAAGGTGGATACAAAGACTGAGTAGTCTGCATTGAGCTTTGTGAGAATGGAAAGGATGAGATGATATTCATCCTTCTCCACTTTGTATTGCTTCAACTGATATATCAGGTTCTTGAACTTTGTGAAGAATTCATCTAGTGATTCGAAGTTGGATGGATTAAGAGTGTTCAGATAATTTTCTAGTTGATGGATCCTCATCTCATCCTGCTTTTTAATTAAGGAGGCAATCTTGTCCCAAACCTCCTTGGGAGTCTTCAATCCTTGGATGTGGAATCGAAGATCTCTAGAGACTGAGGAGAGCAAGTGTCCATGAGCTTTATCAAGCCTGTTCAAGTATTTTTCTTTGTCATTATCTAAAGCTAGCACTGCCTCTATTTCTTCTATGAGTCTGAAGAGCTGCTTGGTGCAGATCATTACCACCATGTCTTCCTTCCACTGGTTATAGTTGAAGGGAGTGAGAGGCTCTACTGGATGAGCCATTTTGAATGCAATAAGGACTGAGCTGTTGTAGTGAATGCAGTGAGAAGAAAGGGCTGCTTGTAGCGAATGATGTAAGAAAAGCTGATAACCTGTCACAAATCAAACATACGAAGTAAGGTTGACAATCTGCACTTTTGGAATCTCCTTCACACCCAGCATATTTGATCAAGCAAGATTGATCAACAATTTCCTAACTTGGGATATTAAGTGGTAAATTCTCAGCTTCTGGTGCAGTACTAGAAGGAGCAATTTGCTCAAAAAAATGATCCAACTAGAGATCTAAGGAGGAGAGGTGCCTTGTCCACCGAGGATCTGATACCATATTAAATTGAGCACATAGATCTATGGACAAACACATAACTTGTAAAATAGATCACACAATTTACTTAGCAATTGAAGAATGAAACAGTGCAAAAATGGCTTGCAGCTGTGAATGCTTTCATTAATCAAAAAAGTAATCAAATAATAATTACAATGAAGTACAATGGCTTTAATAGACACATGAAATTCGAATCCACATGAGGAAATTTGAATTGATAGACTCTACTTAACTGTAGGTAACTAAGACCTTGTCTAAATCACTATCAAAGAACTCAATAGTTAACTGACCTTGTCTAAACCATAACCGGAATTCATCGGAGTCCTGAAACACAACTCAAGTGTTACATTTAGTGTTAACTAAGGATAACTGACTATGGTAGGTGAGAAATGCACCCCTCCTGAGTGCAGTCATGTAAACCTAGCACTAACTGAATGTAGAGGACTAGAACTAAATGTAACTGACTCCTAACTTAGCTTGACTAGTCATCAACTGAACTGAACTGACCTTGGTTGGTTTCAGCACTCCCAGTGGCTCCTAAATTGTAGGGATTGGTCTAGGAGGCTTTTAAACTGATGCAATCAAGTGCAATCAGTGGAAGTAAGCCTCAATTAGTGTTCCCCACACTTTGGTAATTGAAACATGTGCCCTAATTAGGCCAAGTGGACCCCATGGTGCTAATGACTAAAAATAGACTGGATGGACTCTCGATTTAGACATGACTCCTGATTTAGAAATATGACCAAATTGGACAAGGTAGGATTAATAATCCTAACAAGTCACTTGAAGGGTATAAATAGGGAGGCACCCTCCCGCATTTATACACACCTCACACTCACTCAAGTTAGCATGAGAGAGAGAGAGAGACAAAGGATGATGTTAAGAACCCATGTCAACCCTTCTCTTTACTTTGTTAAGTATAATGTTGTTGGACCCATATGATTTGTAAGTCATCCCATGAGTATATTGCATTATCCCACATTCGTGGAAAGTAATACTTCTTTAGATTAGACTTAATATATAAGTAAGTGTTGAGGTTAATGAAGGTATCGAAGAGTTATTTGTATTGAGCTTGCTTAAAGGAGGTTGCCCCCTCGAAGTGGCCCGCGATCGATAAAATTCCTTATGTGTTCTATTATTTCTATTATATCATGCATTTTAATTATTTATTGCAGTAGGTTCCCCACATCTAGTATCAGAGCACTTTCCTTCGCACAAATGGGAATTTCTTTGTTCCTTATTTTTGGCAAAAAAAAAAGAAAATTTCGCGGCAAATTTCAAATCAATTTCTAAAAATTTTTGTGCATATTCAGAATAAACAAGTGGCAGATCTAAATTTCTCTTGCAAAAATACGCAGTTTCAAAAAAACAATCTTAGTTGGAGTTCCAAAAGTGGAGATATCGTTGATTTAAAATCAGCTATTTTTCATAATTTCGGTGACAGCTGCAGAAATCGCAGAGCGGAAATCTTTTGATCGGGTGCCCAGATGTTTGGTTTAATTATGGGGGTAGATGCAGAGTGGTTGTTTCGGTTCCAAAAACAGGTTATAATAGCACTTCTGAGAAATATAGCTCAAGTTATGCTCATTTTAAAATTTTCGTCTCAAAACCCTAACTCTATTTATGGGCTAATTTGGTTCGCTGAGCAGAATTTCATCATTTCGCAGTGCTTCCCAACACTGTTATTATTACAATAGTGCTTCTTCTTTGCATATGTATTGTTCATTTCAATTGCAATTTCAGATCAGGGAATAACCCCTCTCCCCTTAGCTATGGGAAGTACTTGGGCATAACCCTAAATCTCATTGTGAGGAGTACTACAGGAACCCCGAAGTAGTTGGTCATTGAGAGGATTTGCCAAGAGAAAAGGGTAATGACCCCTACCTGATTGACTAGTTCCCACCCGTGAGGTAAGTCAAGAGTTGTCGTTTGTGGCAAAGTGATTATCAGTTTTACCTGAGCGGTGGAGTGAGGGGTACTTCCCCAATACGCAAGTCGTTAGACAACATTGGTGTCCAAATGACTCCCCTAAACCTTTAGGAAGCTGAACATGCTTGGGGTCCATGTATATTGTCAGTTGAAAAATAACAAATTGCATCTATCTAAATCTGCCACAAATCAATTCCATCAAAAAAAAACATGGATATCACCCGTGTAGTAGCAAACAAATAAATGGAAGACGAACTTGCCACCCTCAATACCAAACTCCAAGATCTAGAAAAAAAATTATTGGCCTCCATCTTCAGCATTCAGCCATGAACACTCGACTACCGCTAGAGCCTTCTACAGACACTGGGTTCTCTCCTTCCAGCAATTTTTGTGGGGAAAAGCTTGATTTCCATCGCTTCAATGGTGATGATCCAACTGGATGGATAAACAAGGCAGAACAATATTTCAGTATCTATAACACTTTTGATGTCACTAAAGTCCCACTTGTATCCTTTCATTTGGAACATGAAGGTCTTCAATGGTTTTGTTGGTACATCAAGGATCATGAAGAGCCATAATGGAAAACATTTTACCAACTCCTTTTGCAACGATTTGGCCCTACTTCTTTTGATGACTTCATAGGATCACTCACTAAACTTCTCCAGACTGGCACTGTGAGAGAGTATCAGATAGAATTTGAGAAATTGGCCAATCACACAAAAGGATTGTCTTATGCATTCTATAGGAGTTGTTTTATCAGTGGTCTGAAGGATACAATCTGATATCAGGTTAAAATGTTTTTCCCCAACACAATTATGGAAGCCCTAGGGTTGGCTAAGTTGGCAGAGGACAATATCATAGCTCAACAACACTCCCAATCCACTTTTGTTCCATTCAGAAATATGGCTTCCCCAAGACCCTCAATCACGCCAACTCCTAACACCGCTCCTATCAAGCATTTGTCTGAAGCCGAGATGTGAGAACATAGAGAAACATGGCTTTGTTATAATTGTGATGAGAAAGTCACCTCAGGACATCGATGAGATGAGCTTAAGCTCTATCTCTTGGATATGGCTTTTCCACCTGCACTTGAAATTTGTGAAGATGCACAGGATCTAGTAGATGATCAGGTTGACATTCAACAGCCACATGTTGACCCTCCTCATGATGACCACCTAGAGATATCTCTCCATGCATTAGTCGGAGTCACCACCCCACAAACAATGCGGGTCAAGGGTTTCTTCAAGAATATCGCTCATACAATACTCATTGATTCTGGTAACACCCATAACTTCATTTACCCTAAGATTGACAAACAGGCTAATTGTTTTTTGCATCCTTGCTCTAGCGTTAAATTCATGATTGCCAATGGGGGCACCTTAGCTTGCAAAGGAAAGTGGCACAATGTGATTATCTCTATTGGAGATTATAACTTGTACTCTAACATGTTTTCCATGCCCTTAGGGGGATGTGATGTGATTTTTGGCACTCAATGGTTATGTACACTTGGACCCATCTTATGGGATTTTGTTGAACTTTGGATGCAGTTTTCAGTCAATGGAAAAACACACACATTGAAAGGCTTAAAACCAGGGTCTCTCGGCATCATCAGTTTACATCGCATGGAAAATACTTAAGAAGAATTCACATGGTGCCATCACTCAGCTCTATTCCATTCAGATGCAACCATCAATGGTCTCCATTACTCCCTTGACTCTACAACAAATTTTGGATCGATATTCATGTTTCTTTAATGAACCAATGGGATTTGCACCTTCAAGACCAAATGACCATTGTATTCCACTCCTTCCTGGAAGCATCCCTCCCAACATCAGCCCCGTCCCTACACAAGTTTGGACAGATATCTCGATGGATTTCATTGCAAGGATCCCTAAATATGGAGGGAAGATAGTGATCTTGGTTGTGGTTGATTGCCTCTCCACATATAGTAATTTTTTTCCCTCATCCATCCATATGCTGCCTCCTCAATCGCACAAATTTTCATGGACCAGATCTTCCGCGATGCAACTTTCACAAGTCATTTTTGGATGGAACTATTTCGCCACACTGACACGAAACTGCAAATAAGTTCAGGGTATCACCCACAAACAAATCGTCAAACTGCAGTTATCAACAAATGTTTGGAAATGTATATTCATTCCTTCACCTCTAAATAACAAAATCATTGGGAAAAGTGTCTCCCTCTCGTTGAATGGTGGTACAATACCTCCTACCATACTGCATCTAAAATGAATCCATATGAAGCAGTTTATGGTCAGGAACTGCCAGTGATCCTTCCATACCCCTGCAATAGTTCACCAGTTCAGGAAGTTGACACGGTTCTCCAAAACTGAGATCGTATTCTTCACATTTTACAGGAAAATATTCACATGGCAAGAAATGGAATGAAACACCAATCCGATTGCCACTGTTCTAAGCGCACTTTTCAAGTTGGTGATATGGTTTTTCTTCTTCTGTAGCCTTACAAGCAATCCTTCCTGAAACTCAAAGGGTGTCATAAGTCGGCTCCAAATTTCTATGAGCCATATAAGGTTCTTCATAAGCTTGGGTCCATTGCTTATAAATTGGAAATTCCTCCTTCTTCTCACATTCACCCAGTATTTCATCTCTTATCTCAATAAATTTATTGGCACCAACATCAGAGCGCAAACTATCTTACTGGAACTGGATAATGAAGGATCCATCATTTTCAAGTTGATGACCATCCTTAATAGGAGCACTCTCCAGCTTCACTCTCGATCCATCATAGAGGTATTAATTTTGTAACCATAGGATGCTACATGGGAACCATTTCTTCAGATTGACTGACAATTTCCACATCTAAAGCTTAGAGGACAAAGCGTGGGATGTTAAGAAACCATGGCAACTATCTAGGCTAGTGGGTAGGAAATTAATCAGAATTAATTAGTTATTTTAACCTAAGTTATGAGTGGGTTTAATAATATCCCAACACCCCCCTTTAAGTCTGACTTTATGATGCTATGTCAAAAATATAGGTGTATATAAGGCCCAACAATAAGGCTATGGTCACCATTTAACAATTATTATTTCCAAAAAGTTGAGGAAAGAGGAAAAACCACATGGGGAAAATCCTCCCTAAAGAAAGGATAAGGCATAAAATTTGAAATAATATGTCTTCAACATATCTTTATCTTCACTTGAATTAGTTGAATTAACTACTTCTTGGTGAAAGACTTGATGAAGAAATCATGAACTCCATGATCATGCGCTAGAGTGTTGAATCTATAAGAAGGAAGAGGAGAGACTCATGGTATCTCATCAACTGATGAAGTATGAGCATTATTTGAATGATTCTTTCTATTGTCAAACTCTGATATGCAAACCAAATCTGAAATGGAAAAGATATAAATGCATACTCCTTCCCAAAGAGTACAAAAATTAAGACAATTTATTACACACTTAATTCGCAGAATAGCTGCAAAATAGTGATGTGAATCACATGTCATTCTTCCAATCTGATGTATAACCTTCCCAAATATGATATGAGGATGATAAAACTATGATATATCAGAAAAAAAATTAGCATATGGAAAAGCAAAGACAAAGGCTTCAGTGACTTCATGAGGATATAGGGCTAGACTAGGAAAAGTATGAGCAATAGGGGAAAACTCATAGGTGTAAAAATATGAATGATGGATGCACTTGAGAAATGAACCATAAGTGTTTATAACAGATACAAACATTTTTAATATCATTCCAAATATTACTAAGGTCCTGGATAACCAACCACTGAAAGTTAGGCAAGACTTCAAACCATGTAATATATGTAACACTGCATAACAGACCAATGAGGAATCAACTAGTTAACTTGGGATTTGTATAGTCTTAGGATTTTTCAAAGGTATGGTAGATGGTATGGATGGTGGTGTTGAGGCCTGGAAAATCCCAGGTAACAATAGTAGGGATTCTCCCCAATAAAGGTTCCCAATCAACTCGTTATTGTTTGGTATGGGGAATCCTTCCGGTTTACGGTTCAGCTACCATAGGTCAAGTAACGGTTTAAGCTTGCTTTTACCGGTTGTGGCCCGGTCCATCGTTTAAGTGTATTGTTTAGTTTTCTTTTATATATGATATGCAAGTTCCTATTCTAAGTGCAGACGATAGAGATAGCAAATATTTCACAATGTGATAAGCAGGTTCTTACCTCTCGTCTTATTACCCCTTTTGCTTCTAAATCATAAACAAAAACAACTATGATAAACTAGCTAATTCTATCTAACCTATCCCTAAGGAGAAATATTATATTAAATGGTGAGTAATGTACTGTAAAACATGCATAAAGAATATTACAGATAGTTGTTCATAATTCAGAATACATGAATACATGTAGAAAGATAAACATAGAGATAGCTCATTGTCAGTTAAGCATTCATTACTCAATACTGCATGAGTTTCATAAAAATAACTGGAAATCATTCATAACATGGAAGTAATTCATAATTCAGAATGATCTCACAGTTCGTAGAATGAGCTGAAACAAAAGTAATTCGACATTCAATCAATCTACAGCATGTATTTGAAACTTCGCAACTCCTTCTCTAGCAAAAAATATGGCTTCTTTATTATAAAAGGAAGTAATTATTCTTACAATAAACTTCACAAATAGATAGCATGGAAAATTCCTTCTAACATCTACTTCACCTCTATTTATACAAAACAAAATGACTCATGAGTTTCCCTCCAACCTTCTAGGCTTCCTCGACTCTTCCTTTACAAAATTTTGTCCTCTAGTGCATGCACTTAGAAAGGAATATATACAAAATATTAAATAATTCTCAGTTGTGAATAAGACAAAACTAAGTGGGCCCAGTTGGTTTCTTGACAAAAATGCCCCACGCTTGTGCTTGTTCCCTGATGACCTGGTACTCTGCAGGTTCCAATACACGAACTACCACCTCATGCTTTGACAGCTGGGATTCAATTTCCTTCACCTTGGGTGTACTCTGACTCAAAGAGTCTTCCAACTTGAGTTTGTGACCTGATGCTTGTATAATCCAAATCTTGATGTCTTCTTCACTAACATATTGGAGCCTGGATATGCTTTTTTCTCCCTTTTGCAACCTCTCTTGAAAATTCTTCAGATGTTCTTCCCTAACTGGAAAACTTGATCCGGGGAGTCTATTAGAATCATGCACTGATTGTGAACCAGATGTATGCCTTTGTAAAATTGAGCACACTTTTCAATAGTTTTCTCAATGGCGGTGTTTAACCTGATCGTTGTTCTACAACCAAAATTTAGTATGGCTACCTCCATCTTAAGACTTCCTGCAGATTTCTAAGGCATGTTAACTGGAAAGGTTTAATGGGTTTCTATCCACGCTAACTGCTTTTTTACAAGCTCTACCACATTCGATAATCTTCTCCAGAATTGTGTTGAGTTGAGTTCTAGCTCTTTTAATTTGTCCTAAATTTGTTAAACCCTCAGCAAAACCTGATTTATCTCTTTTTGCAACATCGATGCTAGATTTTGGAATGGAGTGATGTCCATCTTTTTCTCCTTCGCCACTTGCAGTTGTTCTTTAAGTAAAAGGTTTTGAGCTTCCAACTCCTCTACTCTTTTGCTCATTATATCTCCTTTTTGTACTGCTTCTCGAGGTCTTTCTTCTCTACTTCAATGATGTTCACTGATAATACTAGAGCATCCTTGTCAGACTGTAAAGTTTGGCATGCTTCTTTTGACTTCTCAATCTTACTGAGCATATCTTCATGCTTCCTCTTCAAACTTTGACCTTCACCTCTTTCCCTTTTTAGGGTTTCCTTCATTTGAGCAATATTCTTCTGATATTGTTCCAAATCAGTCAATATTTTACCAACATTATCCTCATTAGTTAGGGCTGAGGCTAAACCTGCCCTTTCCATAAGTCTTGGATCTTTGTCATTCCCATGAACAATTGTCTTCTCAGTCACCATGACTCCCTTGTTTTCCCCGGTGTCCACTTTCTTCTCAGTTCTCATTACAATTCTTTTCTTATGCTTGTCATAAAAAAATGGTGTTTAAATCAGCCACCTTCTCTTCTTGGGATGGGATAAAAGGGATTAGTTCAATCCCTAATGTCGGAGCTGGATTTTCTTCTACGGTGCTGCTAGAAGGGACAGAGGATTCTATCGGATCATCATAAGACTAAGTTTGCTCCAGATTTGCATGATCTTGTTCCTCCTGCTCCTTTTGTTGAAGCTCTTTAGCTTCTTTCTCTGCATGTTCTCTTTCTTTGTCAGTTGCTTCCAGTATTAACCTCTCACCCTCTTCCTGCCTTTTATGAGCTTCTTCTTCTTGATTCTTTTTCGTATTTTATTCTTCTACTAACCTTTTCTCGGCTTCTTATTTGGATCTTGTTTTTTCTTCTTCTTCTGCTGCCAACCATTGTTCTGCTTCTTGCGATAGCCTAAGTGCCTCCTCTTGTCTCTTCTTAGTGGCTTCCTCCTCCTGTTTCTTTTGTTGCTCGATATCTTTTCCCTTTCCACCTATCGTAGTTATCTTTTGCTTAAATATCCTCCTCAAAGCTGTAATATTGCATGCATTTAGAAAAAAATCTTCATCCTTATCCTAGTAGTTTGCGTACCCAAAATGCACTCCTGTTGCATCACAATAATTAGCAACTTTATCTTCAAAATCATTCCTATGGAAACTTATCTATCCAAACTGAAAGTATTATAACTCCTTTACAAATTATGATGCACTCTTCACTTTGGAGAACTTATAAATTCCTATATAAAATGGGACTGGGAGGTACACAGCCGTCTTATGTTCAAATAGTAAATTACCAACACCATCAATGTAAAGTTGCCATACTACTTCCTTGTGAATAACATAATCTGTAGCGTATTTTGGCAAAAGAGAAGGGGCCCTCGTTCCGCCAAACATCTTCATATACAGACCTTCCTCTGTCAGGTAATAATGCCCATTATCTTGTATAATCTTCAAGGTTTCTTCTGACATGCAATCACACTCAGCAAGGACGATTAGCTTGTATAGTGGCATTATGAAGTTTTCACAAATACTCTTATAGTGATTGAAATATTTGTCTGCCCACAACAACTAATATGCAACATAGACAGGAGACTTATCCTTATCCCATTGGTACTTCAGAGCTAGGAACATCTGTGTGCACAAAATACAGTCTATCAGAACTAAGCTCATATAGAACTATGATTTATTTTGTGAGACTCCCCCCAGTGTTGTACTTATGCATGAGGACAAACTCTTAGACATTAAATTTTCCTAGTTGAAGACGATGCTTTGAGTGGCCACAATGAAGATTACGGGTACCCAGCTCAGTTTGAAATTCTTCCCATTTTCTCTTCCAAAGATCCTATTCAACATAAATGCTATAAATCTATAGGGAGCACAAAGGTTTGCAGTTTCATACTCCCCGGACGGCCTTGTGCGAAAATTCTTTCCAAGAACCATCATTCTTTTGACATTTTCCACCACATCCATATTAAGGTATTTTAACCATCCTTCAATTAGATAGGTCTGGGGCGTTGGTAGCTTATAGAACATAGCTACATAAGCTGGGCTATAAGCAGCATAACCCTGTCCTTCAGTATTATCCAAAATCATCTTTGTTACATCAGCCCTCTAGAGCATCGAGCCTATTACTTCTGAACATGGAAAAAGCTCTGGATGTGTGGTAACCTTCATGATTGTTGATATTTCTATATTGGAATATATGGGTAAATATTCCAATCCTGCATATGGAACTCTTCGATTGGTGATCATTAGGTAGATTTCCCCTCATTTGTACTCAAGTTCGATACCCGTGACCGCTTTGGTATCTTCATATATAACCTCGACTCGGGTTATGATCTCTATCTCTAGTTCTTCGTCTGCAGCTTGCACCTTCTTCTTCTGTTTCCGAGGCATGTTTCTATATGGATGAAGAGCCTGTGTTGATCATACAAAAGCATGTTAGATTCAGTCTATTCCCAACATATAACCATAAAATCAACATTAAACACAAAATCAATTTTAACCATAAATTTCTTTACCGAGTCATCATAATACATATTGACCAAAACTTTGTTTACACCCTAAGCCACACTCTCTTGCGGTGAAAAATAAACAGCAGGCTTAAGCTTTCAAAGGAGGGATGCACTAGGGTCACAGGAAATCGTTCTACGCATGGACCATAAGGCCCTTACCACAGTAACACATTCCTGAGCACATCGATATTAACACTCTCGACGAGAACAGGGCAACTCGGAGATTCCATGGGAAGAAAACTTCATGGAAAACCAGGGTTTTAAAACTGCTATCACTCTAGGAAACTCCTATAGGTTGTAGCTCGAGGATGCCTGGTAACTTACAATGTTTTTTGGGGTTTTCTAATATGGATCAAGTCAGGTGAACTATATGACCGTCCACTCTTAAGACATGCATGAAACTCAATCAGGTGCAAGGCTTTAGTTACCATTGTTCAGAGGTTCACAATAAGGTGCAGGGATGGAGAACTCATCAGGCTGGTAGATTTACACACAAAAAAGATTCATAGAAATGGCTAAATCATGATAAGGATGGTACTTATAATTCAATTCACATTAACATGCTAATAGGGTGACAACTATCAGTCATTAATTAACTTGAATATAACCTGAATACACATTCAAGCATAAGCACAAAAAAGACAGAAATGGAAGCTGAACAAAATGATAACCAAAGAGCTTATATTAAATCATGAGAAAAATGAGAAGCTGACAATAGTATAGGTATATAATTCCCCGAAGTCGAACCCTTTCAATCAAATAAGTCTTAGGCTTTATATCCTTTACAAAAATACTCAGATCCTGAAAACTTGGATCTGATTTAATAAAAATAAACAAAATAATTATTTTTTGCATAATTAGGTCAAAAAACCCTAATTAACTACTAGTCTAACTATCTGTAGAATTCGTTCACTGTTTGAACCTTCTGATAACTAAAGTAAGTATTGGAAATCACTGCCACTAGTCTTCTACTGGTTAAGTTGTTGTTTTCCTTCGACGACTAGTTGTTGGTGACCTTTTCCACTGTTATGACATAGTAAAACTGAAACATACCTTTCTTGATGCTTTCTTCTGCGTCTTTCATCTTCAGACTTTGTCCCTGAGCCATCTATATTTGCCCAAAAATGGTCCTGCGTGCCAAAACTTAATTTTAAGCCTCTGTCTGCTTTTGGTGGTTAAGAGGCTAGACTATCGAAATAGTTAGCTGCCGAAAGCAACGCTTTTGGTGGCTAATGAACTACCCCAGCGTTCGCTGAAGCCACCGAAAGCCCTGTTTTCCAAAAATTATTAGGTTTCTTCCAAAAATGTTGTTTTAGGTCAGTCTGCTCAGCTTTGTTCTTCAGTAGGCTCTATGCTAGGAGGGTTAACAACATCCTGGCTGGTTTCTAGAGGCTGAAGGCTAACTGCAGCTTCAGTTAGGGTTTCCAACGAGGGGTGCCTACTAGGGTTTGTCTTGGCCTCTTTCAGCTGCATTCTTTGGAGTCTAATCATCCTATACAATATAGTATTGTCTTTTAGGTTCCTTTTATTCAGACTTTTCAAGAAAATATATCTTTCTCTCTGCTCTAGGTAACACTTATGTAGCAGCTTGTTCCTGCTGGTCAATGTAGCATTATTTTTCTTTATTTCCCTTTCCAAAATCTCCATCTCATTCACTTGCCTTAGTAATTGATTTATCCTTTGAGTTTTGGGCTTTCTGAAGGAATCCTTCTCTGCTGGTTCATGTTTCTCTTTCATTGTAGGCGATGGGAGTCCTTCAATCTCTGTTGTCAATTGCACTGTTAGGTCAACTTTTGCCCTAAAAGTTTGGCCAAACTGCTGAAAATCGGGGCTCAGAGATGGACTTTTTCCTTCAAATATGTGAAACCTGGGCATAAAATGAAAGAGGTTTTTGGAGATTGTTTTGTTTTGAGAAAAAACCTCTCTCAATTTTTTGGAAATCGTTTTAATTTTCCCGGGATCTGGATTTCAAAAACATGTGTCAAACAGGAAATTATGAGATCCGAAAATTAGGTCTCAGAGATGGATTCGATTCTCCAAATATGCAACACATGTAGGAAAACTGAGATAGGTTATTGTTCTCTGACCTATTAGGAACAAAAACCTTTGATAGTTTTACAAATTGATTCTCCAGGCGCTCATCATAACCATTTTAAAATGATGCCTTTTCATAGTAAAATGCTCCTTTTGGTGGCTTAGAGCGTCCTGAAATTTTGGTCTTAGTTGCCGAAAGTTTGCTTTCGGTGGCTTAGAGACCGTTTTGAAACCACACTTAGCCACGGAAACCTGTGTTTTGATTTTTTTGAGCGGGCCTTTTCCCCAACGCATTTCACTTGCTTTCGGTGGTTAATGTCCTCCTTCAATCACCCGCTAAGCTGCCGAAACCAAGGCTTTTCGGTGGCTAATGAGATGTAGGAAAGCTCTCATAAGCCACCGAAATTCATTTTCTTAAAATTTCATAAAAAAACGCAATCAGTGGGCTTTCGGTGGTTAACATGATCCTACGTTAAAACTGTTAACTGTCGAAAGGTGAGCTTTTCGGTGGCTAATGAGTTGTTGAAAAACTCGCCTAAGCCACCGAAAGCTAAAACTTTCAAATTTTCTTAAAAAAAAGAACATCAAACATCCCAACCTTGTTAGTCATCCCAATATTTTTCATAATATGGCCTGAAACCTTCATCAGTGATCAAAAAATAAAAAAAATTGAGTGAACTTATTGAAAATTTTATTTAGGAGATAACAAAACCTAAATGTAAATCCCTCCCACGGCATTTCACAAGAAACGTCTCTTCCAACCGGCCAAAGGCCATAGTACTGCCATACTTTGATTAATGAAATAGGGGAGTGGTGCAGACGGTGAAAGCCTTGTCTTTCCACTGCCCCCCCTCTACCAACGACTATCCGGAAAAAAATCCATGGTAGGAGTTAGGCAACAACAACTGGAGTAGGTAAAAGAAACGGCGGCCTTGGCTACCAAACAAGCGTAGCGTTTCACAATAAATTGACCGCGGCGTTTAAATACCCTCCATGAAAAATAAAACAAACCTAACCTTACCAATTTGTTCTAAAAACTCGCCAAGTAATGGGACAAGTAATGAGATCCTACCTGGATTGTTGAAATGACCTGGAAAAGCACGATCCCTGCGGGCTAACAACTCGCTCAGACACTGATAGCTCTGCAGCTCCAAATGGCTAACAATACCATGAAAAAATAACCATGAAATAACCTTCTACTAGCTTAAATAGGCTTACACAAGGATGAGCATAAAAAACAAGCTTCGGGCAGGAAACCTATTAGTGCCAAAATCATGTCGGAGATGATCCTTCTAGTGGATGTGAAGGCCTCAGGTGGAATAAAAAGAGCGAGCTCGACGTCGATCGAGCGGTTTAAACTAGTCTGCTGAGACGGTTAAAATGCCTTAAAAACCCAATCGATAAGATAAACCACTAATACCACACCGAAATCGGAAACACTTTTGGGAAGATATCGGATATGCATCGGACTATGCATCCGAAGCATCGGTAGGAAACATCGCTAGACTCTCAGAACACTCGGAAACAGCCAGCCAAAATGGCGGATAGAACCATAACAAAATTTTCGTAGATATCGGAAAAGGAAACAACAAGGGAGACCCGATGTGTCGGAAGGCTTTGGACTAAGCATCCGGGAGCATCGGCGAGTGTTTTTCGATAACATAGACCAAGGTACATATGATGTATCGGAAGACTTTTCAAAAGCACTTGACAAAGAGAATCGGGTGGCTAGAGCACTACGCTTCCAATACATCGGATGAACTTTCAAAGATGCATCTGATACATAAGAAAAGAAAGCTTCTTTTGCAAAAAACTTAAGTCATGAAACCAATCTTGTGAGATAAAGATAGACATTCAAAGCCTTCTAAAAAACTAAAAGAGTAGGGGGGCCCTAAAAAAAAATAAAAAATGGGATGATAGTTGCAGACGCAACAGGTGGTATGAATTATGTCATGACATGCATATCATCCCTACAAACAATATTCTAAATCAGATATATAAACTTGTGAATGAAATGAGGAAGAGCTGCTCAAAGACAAGTGAGTATCTAGTGAAAAACCTAAATATTGGGAAATGAATCTAGTAGAATGATAGGATCATTATCAAAGAAAGGAACTGATATTTCAGATTCCTGATATATCAGAGACATGAGGAAATATTTAAATCTGGCACTCAAGGCATAGGTTATATCACCTTGGAACTACGGACTATGACAGTGTTCTGAAGAATCAACGGGCTTCTCTAGCTCATCTGGAACTTTGATCTTGTGCTTCTCAAGAAGTTGAGACATGATGCCCATCTTCTTCTTGAAACATTTCTTCTATGAATGAAATCCCTTGCTGCAATAACAACACTTTAATGTGCTCCCTTTCTTCTTGACTTTCTTTATTGAATCTTCATCAGTAGACTTTGAACTTTCATCTTCAATTTCTGACTTTGGCATCTTCTCTTTCACAATTTGCTTTTCTTTGGATTTGTTATTCTTGCTTCCTTAAACCATGAGAGAATGATCCTTGTACTTGGGATATTTAAGAGAACCCATATGGATCAATTTATCTTGTTCCTTTTTTATTGAATCAAAGAATGTATTTAAAGAAGGCATTTTCCAATTAGGAACAACAAGCCTAGTCGCATGAAAAGTAGACACAAAAACTGAGTAATTAGGACCCAATTTAGATAGAATGGAAAGGATTAATTGATCATATTTCTTCTCAATCCCACATTGCTTGAGCATTATAACAAGTGACTTGAACTTGGTGAAGAAACCCTCAATAGAATCGAAACTGCTTGGACTCAGTGAGAATAACTCAATCTCCAACTGATGTCCTCTTAACTCATCTTGAACTCCAAAGAGAGATTACAGTTGGGTACACACTTGGTTTGGAGTGGTCAAACAATCTAGATGAAATATTATATCAGGAGAAATAGAGAGGAAAATAAATCTATAGGCTCCATCCAACCTATTATGCCACTTAGATTTCTCAATCATAGCATTGGGCTCATTCTCCAAAGCTAAAGTAACTCTGTATAGTCCTTTACTGTGCAATAGAATGAAAATTTTGACTTTCCATTCATGATAGTTGAAGGGAGTAAGAATTATAGCTGAGGAAGAATCCATATTGCTGAGTTGATGCACTCAAGAAGAAACTCTCTGCAACCTGCAAAACAAAACTAGGAGAAAACCTTGTAAGCTTAAACCAAGCTCTTCTTCATAGAGGGATAGAATACTGGATGCGTTCCTCAAATATTTAGAAATTGAGAAACCTTGTGCTCTGATACCATGTATAAAAATTATCTCCAATTATATGATCAAATCTTCTAAGAAGAAGCACTATAAAAGGACCTTTCTACTAAGATAATTCTCACAAGCATACACATGACAAATAAAGAGAAGAAAAGAGACTGAATCACATGAATGAAGAGATGAATATTGGATTGTATCCTTCCATTGAATAATGATGAATAATAATGTACATAAATAGTACATCCCTCATAGGTAAAATTGATTTGTATGGAGACAACTCATAAAGCTCAGAAAGGCAGACTTACCAAATATGATAAACCCTCATAGGTGTCTAAAGCACTTCCCAAATCAGTGAAGGACCTAATGAATTAGAAAAAATATGAGTGAGTTGAAAATAGTGATGGAAAAACATGTTAATCCTAGAAAATGGAGAGAAAATCATGGAGGATGGGTTGGAAACAAAAGATACCAATTTCCTAGTTAACTGGCTTTGCCTTATCCATAGAAAAGCTAGATAAAAGCATAATAAGATAGAATATGCCGAAAAGTGCAGTTACTAATTATGGGATTCCATAAAGTGGTCAAGATCAACCCAGAATCAGAATTAAAGCATTCCTGGGGTATAGATGGAAGTGTTGACTTTAAGGTGCAAGTGGATGCCAACTATCTAGTCTAGTAGGTAAGAAATTAATCAAAATTGATTAATTGTCTTATCCTAAGTTATGAGTGGGTTTAATAATATCCTAACACCCCCCTTTAAGTATGACTTTATGATGGTACTTCAAAAATATAGGTGTATATAGGTCCCAACAACAAGGCTATGGTCACCCTTTAATAATTATTATGTCCAAACAGCTGGGGAAAGAGGCAAAACCACATGGGGAAAATCCTCCCTCAAGAAAGGAAAAGGCACAAAATTTGAAATAATATGTCTTCAAAATATATTTATCTTCACTTGAATGAGTTGAATGAACTACTTCTTGTTGAAATACTTGATGAAGAAATCATGAACTCCATGATCATGCCCTAGAGTGTTGAAACTGCAAGAAGGAAGAAAATAGACTCTTGGTATCTCATCAACTGATGAAGTATGAGAATTATCTGAATGCTTTTTGCTTCTTTCAAACTCTGATCTGCAAACAAAATCTGAAATGGAAAAGAGAACTTTGTATACTCCTTCTCAAAGAGTACAAAAATTAAGACAATTTAATACACACTCAATTCCTTGAATAGCTGCAAAATTGTGATTTGAATCACATGTCATTCTTACACTCTGATGTAGAACCTTCCTAGATATGATATGAGGTTGATAAAACACTTATATATCAGAAGCATTAGCATATGGAACATAAAAAACAAAGGAAAACTATGAGCAACTGGGGAAAACTGATAGGTGTAAAAATATGAATGATGGATGGACTTGAGATCTGAACCATAAGTGTTTTGAACAGATCCAAACATGTTTAATATTAGTCCAAATATAGATAAGGTAATGTATAACCAACCACTGAAAGTCAGGCAATATTTCAAACCATGTAATATAAGTAACATTGCATAAGAGACCAATGAGGAATCAACTAGTGAACTTAGGATTTGTATAGTCTTAATATTATTCAGAGGTATGGTAGATGATATGGATGGTGGTATGAATTGTTTCATGACATTCATATCAGCCTTCAAACAATTTTCCAAAATATAAATATAATCTTGTGAATGAAATTAGGAAGAGGTGCTCAAAGACAAGTCAATATCTGGTGAAAAACCACAATTTTTGGGAGATGAATCTAGTATACTGATAGGAGGATTATCAAGGAAAGGATCTGATCTATATGATTCTGATATATCAGAGAATAAATATATATTAGATACATGAGGAGATTATTTAACTCTGGCACTCAAGGCATAGGTTATATCACCTTGGAACTCCTCACTATGACAGTGTATTGAAGAATCAGTAGGCTTCTCTAGCTCATCTGGAACTTCGATCTTGTGCTTCTCAAGAAGCAGAGACCTGATGTCCATATTCATCTTGAAACATTTCTTCTCTAAATTAAATCCCTTTCTGCAATGACAAAACTTGGTTGTGCTCCCTTTCTTCTTGACTTTCTTTATTGGATCTTCATCAGTAGACTTCAAACTTTCATCTTCAATTTCTTACTTTGGCTTCTTCTCTTTCACAATTTGCTTTTCTTTGGATTTGCTATTCTTGATTCCTTGAACCATGAGAGAGTGATCCTTGACCTTGGGATATTTAAGAGCACCCATATGAATCAATTTATCTTGCTCCTTTGTTAGTGAACCAAATAATTTATTTAAAGAAGGAATTTTCCAATTAGGAACAACAAGCCTAGTAGCATGAAAAGTAGATACAAAAATTGAGTAATTGGGACCCAATTTAGATAGAATGGAAAGGATTAATTGATAATCTTTATTTTAAATTCCACATTTCTTGATCATTATAACAAGTGACTTGAACTTGGTTAATAAACCCTCAATAGAATCGAAAATGCTTGGACTCAATGAGAATAACACAATCTCCAATTAATGTGTTCTTAACTCATCTTGAACTCCAAAGAGAGACTCCAGTTCGGTTCACACTTGGTTTGGAGTGGTCAAACCATCTATATGAAATACTATATCAGGATAAATAGAGAGGAAAATCAATACATATGCTTCATCCAACCTATTATGCCACTTATCTTTCTCAATCGCAGCAATGGGCTCATTCTCCAAAGCTAGAGTAACTATGTATAGTCCTTTACTGCGCAATAGAATATCAATTTTGGATTTCGATTCATGACAGTTGAAGGGAGTAAGAATTATATCTGAGTAACAATCCATATTTTTGAGTTGATTCACTCAATAAGAAAATCTCTGGAACCTGCAAAACAAAATTAGGAGAAAATCATGTAATCTTAGACCAAGCTCTTCTTCAGGGAGGGATAGGAGACTGGATGCACTACTCAACTCTGTAGAACTTGAGAAACCTTATGCTATGATACCATGTAGAAATATTATCTCCAATGCTATGAGAAAATATTCTAAGAATAAGCACTGGAAATGGATCTTGCTACTAAGATAATTCTCACAAGCATACATAGGAAAAATAGAGAGAAGAAAAGAGATTGAATCACATGAATGAAGAGATGAATATTGGAGTGTATCCTTCCATTGAATAATTATGAATAATAGTGTACATAAATAGTACATCCCTCATAGGTAAAATCGAGTTGTCTGGATACAACTCATAAAGATCAGAAAGGCAGACTTACCAAATATGATAAACCCCCATAGGTGGCAAAGCACTTCCAAAATCAGTCAAGGAACTCACGAATTAGAAAAATCATGAGTGAGTTGTCAATAGTGATGGAAAAACATGATAATCCTGGAAAATTGAGATAAAATCATGGAGGATGGGTTGGCAACAAAAGATACCAATTTCCTAGTTAACTAGCTTTACCTTATCCAAAGAAAAGTTGGATAAAAGCATAATAAGGAAGAATCTGCAAGAAACCAAAGTTACTAATTCTGGGAGTCCATAAAATGGTCAAGATCAACCCTGAATTAGAATTAAAGCATTCATGTGGTATAGACGGAAAGTGTTGAATTTAAGGTGCAAGTGGATTCCAACTATCTTGGCTAGTGGGTAGGAAATTAATCAAAATTGATTAATTATCTTATCCTAAGTTATGAGTGAGTTTAATAATATCCCAAAACCCCCATTTAATTCTGAATTCAAGATGGTATGTCAAAAATATAGGTGTATATAGTGCCCAACAACAAGGCTATGGTCACCCTTTAACAATTATTATGTCCAAAAAGCTGAGGAAAGAGGAAAAAACACATGGAAAAAATCCTCCCGCAAGAAAGGAAAAGACACAAAATTTGAAATAATATGTCTTCAACATATATTTATATTCACTTTAATGGGCTGAATGAACCGCTTCTTGGTGAAATACTTGATGAAGAAATCATGAACTCCCATGATCATGTGCTATAGTGTTGAATCTGCAAGAAGGAAGAGGAGAGACTCCTGGTATCTCATCAACTGATGAAGTAGGAGCATTATCTGAATGCTTATTTTTTATGTCGAAATTTGATTTGTAGACAAAATATGAAATGGAGAAGAGATATGTGCATACTCCTTCCCAAAGAGTACAAAAATTAAGAGAATTTATTACACACTCAATTCCCTAAATAGCTGCAAAATTGTGATGGGAATCACATGTCATTCTTCCAATCAGATGTAGCACCTTCCCAAATATGATATGAGGCTAATAAAAATATGATATATTATAAACATTAGCTTATGGAATATAAAATACAAAGGCTTCAATGACTTCATGAGGATATAGGGCTAGGCTAGGAAAACTATGAGCAATTGAAGAAAACTGATAGATGTAAAAATATGAATGATGGATGGACTTGAGATCTAAACCATAAGTGTTTATAACAAATCCAAACATGTTTAATACCAGTACAAATATGACTAAGGTCATGGATAACCAACCACTGAAATTTAGGCATGACTCCAAACCATGTAATATAAGTAACATTGCATAAGAGACCAATGAGGAATCAACTAGTGAACTTAGGATTTGTATAGTCTTAGGATTATTCAGAGGTATGGTAGATTATTTGGATGGTGGTATGAATTGTTTCATGACATGAATATCATCCTTCAAACAATATTCCAAATCATAGATATAATATTGTGAATGAAATGAGGAAGAGTTGCTCAAAGACAAGTCAGTATCTAGTGAAAAAACACAATTTCTAGGAGATGAGTCTAGTAGAATGATAGGAGGATTATCAAGGAAAGGATATGATATATATGATTCTTATATATCAGAGACTAAATCTATATTAGAGACATGAGGATATCATTTAACTCTGGAACTCAAGGCATAGTTTATATCGCATTGGAACTCCTCACTATGACAGTGTTCTGAAGAATCAGCAGGCTTCTCTAGCTCATCTGGAACTTCGATCTTTTGCTTCTCAAGAAGCAAAGACCTGATTTCCATATTCTTGTTGAAATATTTCTTCTCTGAATTAAATTCCTTGCTGCAATGACAACACTTTGTTTTTCTCCCTTTCTTCTTCACTTTCTTCACTGAATCTTCATCAGTAGACTTCAAACTTTCATCTTCAATTTCTTACTTTGGCTTCTTCTCTTTCACAATTTTCTTTTCTTTGGATTTGCTATTCTTAATTCCTTGAACCATGAGAGAATGATCCTTTCCCTTGGGAGATTTAACATCACCCATCTGGATCAATTTATCTTGCTCCTTTGTTAGTGAATCAAAGAATGTATTTAAAGATGGCATTTTCCAATTACGAACAACAAGCCTAGTAGCATGAAAAGTAGACACACACTACAACAAATCCTATAATTAGCGTCCCATTTAGCGTCCATTTTTAGTGTAATTTTTTTTTACATTGAGTGGTCAAACTAGACGCTAAATGGGATGCGTCATGGACAAAACTTAAAGCGTCCCAAAAAAAGTCTTTTTTTGCTTCCTAAATAGCATCCTTTATGACATCCAAAATAGCGTCTCTTTTTTTGCTTCTAGAATAGCGTCCAACTTTGCTTCCTAAACAACGTCAAGGTTTTCTTCCAGAATAGCGCCCAACTTTGCTTCCTAAACAATGTCGAGGTTTGCTTCCTAAATAACATCCTTCTTTGCTTCCTAGCGAGTGTCTGCTTTTGTTTCTTAAATGACACCCCCATTAGCACCATGTTTGCATCCTTAATAGCACCATGTTAGCATCCAAATTAACATCCATTTTTTCTACCACTTTAGCATCCCATTTTGCACCATGTTTTACTTCCAAATATGTGCCATTTTTCGCTTCCAAATTTGCACCAATTTTTGCTTCCTTTTTTGCATCATGTTTTGCTACCAAAATGACGCCAAATATTTCTTCTATTGTTGCACCATATTTTGCTTCCTATGTAGCGCCATGTTTTGCATCCAAAGTAACGTCTTATTTTGCTACCATATCAATGCCATGTTTGGCTTCATCATTAGCGCCATGTGTTACATCCTTTTTAATGCCTAGTTTCGTGTCTCTCATGTTTTGGTCACTAATTCAGTCGTTTTTAGTATTTAACCGATATTATAATATCATTAGGGCATGGAGGAATCGAACCACCAACCTCCTGCTTGCAAGGCAGGTGCTCTTCCATTGAGCTAGAACCCTTTAAGAATTTGAGAACTTAACTTACAGAGTCCTCTATAATGGTAAAAAGGATCAATACACAACTTTGAGTATCTAATGGTCGAACAAGGCAATAGAGAAAATGGCTTTCGTAATACCAGAAAGGACACTCATCAACATCAACAATATTGCATGTATCAGAAGATGACAATGTAATAGTACCAATTTGGCTACCTAAAATCATGTAGCTTGGGCATTTTGGTTATATTAGGACCTGATAAGCCATGTGATTAGCAATACACATTAGTGCATGCACATGACCAAAGAAAAAAGCAATGTTCCACCAGTCTAGCTAGCAGCCAAATTATGACAGCCTGGTTTACAAACATGTAATATCTTGCACCTTATTCTAGTAAACAGACAATTCTACTGTTGGTCCTAGCTACATGTGATTACACACGAGATAAGTTATAACTTATGTACCAACATAGTTACCTGCATAAGATCAGTTCTAACAGAGTGGGGAAACAAGAGTGAAAACAAAGAGAGTGTGCCTTGAAACAGATTTTATATCATTGGAAGGAATTGTGAATTGTCGATTCAAGCATTTAAAAGCATGAGAATTGAGAATTAACTACAAAAATGCCACACAACTTCAGATTGCAAGATTTAGAAGACCAAAGTGAAAATATTACAATATCTAGTAACATATAGTGAAGTCCTTCGGTCAACATAATATTTGCCAACAAAAATTATATAATAAATGCAATAAGTGTCATAATACCTCGCCTGCATCTGTCAAATAGCCACCCATTGCACTGAATTCTTTCTTGTATACAACCATGAGAAAATTAATTGCACCCTGTAAAATAGAAAATAGCCACCAACAAATTATCTTCCAAGAGAATATTGTCACAGAACCAAAACAGAGAATGTGAGCTGTAAAAATAGATCTATAATAAACTGTCTACACACTAGAGATAATCATGCTTAGAAGTTAGAACAACAATCTTCTTGGACATAAAAATATTCCAAGCATTTCAACTGAAATGAATTTCAGAACAGAATATAAATTTAGATAATATTTATTCAGAGACTATTTAAGGAATTCAAATAGAATATAGGAGGTGTAACATCTCTACATACAAACCTCATGAATTTCCAATGTAGGCATTTGTGGAAGGAAATCATTGCCAACAAAGAAACAGATGAAGACAAAATCATCCACAACCCGTTCAAAATCAATCTCCATTGGAGGTTTTGGAATCTTCATGTCATATTCTAAATATTCACGTAAAACCCAGATGTTGGCGAACTGCCAAATATTTGAGATATCATAAACAAGTTAGATGTAAAAATAATAGTAAAGCATCCACATGATCTATAATAATCTTGAAACTTGCTTTAATTATCATTACCTAAATGGGACCGTTATTAGTATTAATGCAACCATACAACATTAACAAAAAGAAAAAACCTCCAAGCATGCATAACCAAAATCCTAACATCAAAAATTATACCTATATTCGACTTACCTGATAAGGCTTTTTCGGGCCAAGGCACATTTTCTGGAAGCTTGTGGACAAAATTCACTAAAATATTGAGTCATTTTTTCTGAGGAATTATGTTGTAATCTGTTAAGAATCAAGGGGAAATTCTGTATATGTTGAGATTTTGAAGTTCAAAGGCCACTGTAACAGAGTAAGAAACTCCAAAAGAGTTTCCTCTGTCATTGGATCATCTGTGACCACTGTGAAGGATGTTCAAGAGCTGTTTGAGGGTGAAATGTTTGCTATAGATACTCCTAATTGATATGAGATTGAATCTGTCTTAAAGAAATGTGAATGAGGAAAGGAAAGGTGAAAGAGTCATAAATAGAGCTCCATCTGTGAAGAATTCTAAATTATTATGCAAGAAATGATGCCACATATGAGCTCCCTTGGAATTGTGTAAGACAGTTCGAGTATAAGCCAGTGAGATTTGTTAAGACACACTGAGTCATTGCTTGAGCTTTTTCCAAAATAAGTTGAGTAACATGATCATGTCCATGATTGTAAATTTCTAAACATGAGTCGAACCAATATCTACCCAGAACTAAGTGATTGTGTGTAAAAGAAAAAACATTGGTTGTTTGTTTTCTTTGTGTATGTATTGCAACAAGATTGCTACTAGGTGGACAATGAGAAGAAATGATGAAGCCCTTAGGCTATGTTTACAATAGCTGTCAAGAAAAACAAAAACCAGTGAAGAACCAAACTTCTGAGTGTAAATCACAAAAGGAGATTGAGAAAGCTCTGATGAATGCATTGCAAATGTGAAAACACTGTAAAGTAAAATTGAGGCCATGGTTTGTTGAGATCATTATGTGAGCAGCTCATTTTTGTGATGTTTTATGTTTGTGTTCACCTTTAGTCCTCCTTGAGGCCTACCTGTACTATAGGACCTCTTCTTAGAATGAAAATTGAAAACAAATATAATCGGGAATTTGATCAGAGATGTTGGGTTTTTAGGACCTCATTTCTATGGTTGAATAACTCAGCTATAAAATTTCCTAGTTCATTTCGGTTTTCATGGGATAGCCTGTGGATATCCTAGAGAATTTTAAACGCAAATGCTTTTGTATTTCTTTCTGGTGGGTTCAGGGCTATATAGGATGAAATGTTTTCCATCCTCTATGGCTTGAGTTATGCAAATTGTCCCTGGGCAGTTTTCCTTGGGGTAATCTGACCTTTGAATTGTATTTTCATTGGGAATTTAGGGTGCTCAAAGTCTACAGTTTGCTTTTGTCCTTTTATAGTTATAGGCACTGTAAAATGTTACTGTTTCATGGAAGTTTGTGGGTACAAATTTTCTGTAAAATAGAATTCTGAACTAGTTTTATAGCTGCTTACAATATAGATAGGCAAGATTATTTGGAGTAAATGGGAGGTATAACAAGGCCGAAGGGATTACGCCAATCCCCAAAAACTAATAGTTGAAGACTTCAGTGACCAAGTAGCTCTTAGACTAATATAAGCTCCAAACTGATTTCTCATATTTCCCCTTTTATATCAGAATTCTCAATAGTTGTCAACTGGGTTGAAATGCATATCAGGTGACCTCTGCAGATGTTGGAAATGGTTTATTCACGCAAGGGACCCCAGAGGTGAGACGAATCAGTCCAGAAAGAAATCAGGGTCTTCCCAGAGTGAAAATAGTCTATGTAGTTCTTGAAGCTCAATACCAGGATTATGTAAGTGCAGCAGTCCGGAATCTTAACCAGAAAAGAAAAGATGTTTCGTTTGAGATTGTTGGGTACCTTCTAGAGGAGCTAAGGGACCAAAGCACCTACAACCTAAGTAACAGGACACTTCCAAATAGGGCCCGTGTCCCGTATTCCACGTGTCGGACACGACACTTGCTCTAATACGTGTCTGACACCATAATTTTCGTGTCCCAAAATCTGGACACTTTCCAACACGTGTCGGACACTTGCCAGGAACGTGTCCTGATTTCTGGACATGTGTCCTGTCAAAAAGGGTATAAAGGAGGAGGAGGATAGAGGAAAGAGCTACAACAATAATGTTAATTTTGACATGGAGAAGCAGGAAGATGATTGACAATGGCTAGTACCATTGATGAGCTATTATATTCTTACCTATGGCTATTTAGTATTTTCATTTTGTATATAGTAGGACAGTAAATACTAGACTTGGTAACTAAGAAGTATCTACTCTATTTTGTATTTGTCGGTGGCATTCTCTCGAAATACATTTTGATTTTTGTGGTTTATTGAGAAATATCAAATATGCAATTTATGGTTCAAAGTTCATGATTCATTGATAATTTTATTACTGATTCATCATTGTCAAATTTCAATTGAATGATATTATGATTGATGTACATTGTATATACTTCTAGTTTTTAAAAAATGTAGATCTTTATGTATTTTTTAAATATATATATATATATATATATATAATTTTTTAATATATATATAAAACGTGTCCCCCGTGTCCTATTTCTGGGGTCATCGTGTCTCGTGTCGAATACTCGTATTTTCGTGTCCTCCGTGTCCCGTGTCCTCGTGTCATGTGACTTAGCCTACAACATGTTCTGTAAAGATCTGTCTGATGCCAATATATTCATTGGATCTCTCATATTTGTTGAGGAACTCACTCAAAAGGTAAAGGCTGCAGTGGAGACCGAGAGGGAAAGATTGGATGTTGTCTTGGTTTTCCCTTCAATGCCAGAGGTAATGAGACTAAATAAACTGGGCTCTTTTAGTATGTCTCAATTGGGCCAATCCAAAAGTCCTTTCTTTCAAATGTTTAAAAGAAAGAAGAAGTCAGCAGGCTTCGAGGAAAGCATGCTTAAACTTGTTAGAACCCTACCCAAAGTCCTCAAGTATTTGCCAAGTGACAAGGCTCGGGATGCTAGAGCCTATATCATGAGTTTGCAGTTTTGGTTGGGTGGATCGCCAGAGAATCTTGAGAAATTATTTAAAATGATTGTTGGATCCTCTGTGCCTGCTCTTAAGAAGACAAAATTGGAGTTTGTTGATCCAGACGTCTATTTGGACACAGGAATATGGCACCCTTTGGCTCCTTGCATGTATGACGATGTTAAAGAGTATTTGAATTGGTATGACACTAGAAAGGATGCAAATGAGAAACTTAAAAACCCAAATGCACCAGTCATTGGGATTGCCTTGCAAAGAAGCCACATTATTACTGGTGATGATGGTCATTATGTGGTTGTTGTGATGGAATTGGAAGCCAGAGGTGCAAAAGTTGTGCCAATCTTTTCAGGTGGATTAGATTTTTCTACCCCTATGGAGCGTTTCTTGTATGACCCACTTACAAAAAGTCTCTTGTAGATGTTGTGGTTTCCTTGACTGGGTTTGTACTCATGGGTGGACCTGCTAGACAGGACCATCCTTGTGCTATACAAGCTTTGTCAAAACTTGATGTTCCCTACATTGTGGCCTTGCCACTAGTGTTCCAGACTACAGAGAAATGGCTTATCAGCACTTTGGGATTGCACCCAATTCAAGTTGCATTGCAGGTTGCACTTCCTGAACTTGATGGTGGTTTGGAGCCTATTGTTTTCTCAAGTCGTGATGCAAGAACTGGTAGGTTTCATTATTTGTCTGAACACTGTTTCAGCAATTTCATCAATTAGACAATCTGTTAACAATGTAATTTGTCTAAAATTATTAACCTTGTTGTGAAACTCCTATAGGCTATTATCATTACATTGATGTCAGAATACCAAAACAGGGCCATGGGACTAATACAAATGTTTAGGATCAAAGTTTCTTTTGATCCATTGGAGGGTTCTTTAGAAGTGGTTGTAAAAAATTGTTTCTAATTTCTTTATATTAATGTGCAGGCAAGTCCCATGCACTTCATAAGCGTGTTGAACAACTTTGTACAAGGGCTATCAAATGGGCTCAACTAAAGAGAATAACAAAGGTGATCATGTCAAAATTCCATTTTGATTTGTTTTGCATGTGACAACCTATATAAAATAATTTCCCACCTGACAAAGGCAATGTAGGCACTGCAGCCTACCTCAATGTATTCGCTTCAATTTTCAGCGTATTGCAGGAACTAAAGAAAGATGGCTATAATTTAGAAGGTTTGCCAGATACTTCTGAGGCACTTATTAAAGACATAATTCATGACAAAGAAGCTAAGTTCAGCAGTCCAAATCTTAATATTGCTTACAAAATGAATGTGAGAGAGTATCAACAACTCACTCCTTATGCTAAGGCTTTGGAAGATAACTGGGGCAAACCTCCAGGGAACCTTAATTCTGACGGAGAGAACCTGCTCGTATATGGAAAACAGTTTGGCAATGTTTTTATTGGAGTACAGCCAACTTTCTGATATGAAGGCGATCCTATGAGGCTTCTTTTTGCAAAATCAGCAAGCCCACACCATGGATTTGCAGCTTATTACTCATTTTTGGATAAAACCTTTAAGGCAGAAGTTGTCTTGCATTTTGGAAATCATGGTTCCCTAGAATTTCTGACCGGAAAGCAAGTGGGAATGAGTGATGTGTGTTACCCTGACAGTTTGATAGGAAATATCCCCAACATATACTATTATGCTGCTAACAATCCCTTTGAAGCCACTATAGCTAAAAGCTGCAGTTATGCCAATACAATTAGTTACCTGACACCTCCAGCAGAGAATGCTGGCTTATACAAAGGTTTAAAACAACTGAGTGAACTCATAGCTTCATACCAGTCACTGAAGGACAGTGGAAGAAGCACGCAGATAGTCAATAGTATCATAAGTACTGCTAAACAGTGCAACCTTGACAAAGATATTGCCTTACCCGAGGAGGGTATAGAACTTCCAGCTGAACAGAGGGATTCTGTCGTGGGTAGAGTATATAGTAAGATCATGGAGATAGAATCTTGATTGTTACCCTATGGCCTGCATGTTATTGGACAGCCACCTTCTGCAATGGAAGTCGTAGCTACTCTAGTTAACATAGCTGCCCTTGACAGACCCAAGGATGAAATCAATTCTTTGCCAGGGATCCTTGCAGAGGCAGTATACCGAAATATAGAAGATATTTACAGAAATAATGACAGTGGAATCCTCAAAGATGTAGAGTTGTTAAAACAGATAATAGATGCCTCCCGGGGGGCCATCTCTGCATTTGTTGACAGGACCACGAACAAGAGAGGTCGGGTGGTCAATGTTGCAAACTCGATTGGATCATTTCTTGGATTTGGAAGAAAGGAGCCTTGGATTGAGTATCTTGAAAAGACAAAGTTTTGCTCAGTTGATCAAGATAAGCTCTGTACACTCTTCGGATTTCTTTCTGAGTGTCTGAAGCTAGTTGTGGCCGATAATGAACTTGGGGGATTGAAGCAAGCTTTAGAGGGCTGATATGTATTACCTGGACCTGGTGATGATTCAATCAGAAATCCCAAGGTGCTGCACACTAGAAAAAACATCCATGCACTGGATCCACAAGCTATCACAACAATTGCAGCAATGCAGAGTGCTAAAGTGGTAGTTGAACGGCTTCTGGAACGCCAGAAAACAGACAATGATGGCAAGTACCCAAAAACAATTGCTTTAGTTCTCTCAGGAACAGATAACATGAAGACCTATGGTGAATCACTTGCACAGGTTTTGTGGATGGTTGGTGCAAAACCTGTAGCAGATGCTCTAGGCCGAGTCAACAAAGTGGAACCTGTACCTCTGGAGGAGCTTGAACGACCCCGTATTGATGTGGTAGTAAATTGTTCTGGAGTTTTCAGAGACTTGTATATCAATCAGGTACAAATTTACCCATGTTTTTAAATGTCTTCTGTAGGCATTGTTGAAGCCGAAATTAGTTTTTCATTAACTTTTCATTTCTTGCTTTTTCTTGGCCTTGTTTGATTGGGATAGATTTCGGAGTTAATTTCTTGACAGTTTTGTTTGAAATCCGTTACTTAATTTCCTTTTGGCTGTAATCCTCATGTGTTCCTTATCATGAGAGTGTTGCAAAATTCTCTGATTTTTCCTTAGTGTTTCAGGTTGCCAATTTTTCCTTAGTTTTTCAAGTCTGAGTTTATGCTTGCACAATGCTGAGTTTTCCCGATTTTCCGAGTTGATGACCCTTACAGATTTCTTTGCCAATGCTGAGTTTCGCAACAGTAGTCATGATCAACTTTCTTATCTAGTGAAGTTTTGTTTCTAATATGTAACTCTGTTGGAAAACTGAGATTTACTGCTTGCTGGTTTAAATGAACAATTTGTGTTTTTCACTTCAGCCAGTTTTGCATAGGCTTGAAGCTACTTAAAATATTTTGCCGAACAATTTTAAACACACAGTAAAAATTACTAACAGGCTGAAAACAAATGCATGCACACCATAAATTTAACTCAGAGATTTTTGGCTAATCAGCCCTGGAAAAACCCCCACGGGGAAAACCAGTCAGAGAGAGGAGAGATTTTTATTATTCTTCAGCAATGTACAGGACAGAAAAATAGTGGAAAAATACAACTTATCTCCACCGGAAAACTTTATCTCAAAGTCTGGAAAATGTGCTCAGCAAACCCAGCCGTACACCCTTCTTTTCTTCCTGAATTTAATGCAGCCATACAACCCAGAAAATCGTACCAGCAGAATAATAAAAGCACCATACAGCAGCAAAACAGGCCGTACCTTCCTCGAAATTCGTGCCCAGAACTTGCAGACCGTACAGCAGGCCGAACCTCAATTTCTGTGCTGAAATTTATTGATGTTCGTACAGCATTTAATGCAGGCTGTACACACCCACAAAACCTCAATTTCTGTGCTGAGAATTTAATGCAAACCGTACAGCATTTAATGAGCCATACTATCCCTCGATTTCTGTGCAACCAGTGCAGCCGTACAGCATTTAATGAGGCCGTACTCTTCCTCGAACTGTGTGCATAAATTTCTCTGAAAATCATGCCCTCCTTCTTCAGCAAACTCGACTCAGCTCTCTCTCAGCTCTTCTCTTCTCCTGAAAATGAAAAGTGAATGTCCTTTTGCCTCCCTCAGCCTTTTTGTTTACCCTAAGTGAGTTTCTTAATCCAATGGTGGAGAAAGAATCAAATCAATGGATGAGATTGATTGAGAGTGAAAATCACTTTTATTTATTTCTCATAAATAAAATTACTCACCCACTTAAATTTATCAAAAAGTGACTTTATAGTTATAAAGTCTCATTAAGTGACTTTTAATGTGAGGGTCACCTTTTCCCTCTTAAAGTGACTTTAGGCAAAAATTAAAGTCACCTAGGGAACATCTGCCTAGGTACAAAAATCAACACTCCCTCTTACCGAGGAAGGTGTTCCGTACCACTCCCAACTTATCTCTGAAGAAGACGAACTTGCCCCTCCCCAAAGACTTCGTCAAGATGTCAGCTACCTGCTCATCAGTAGAAATATGCCGAAGCTCAACTGCCCCTCTCTGAACGCAGTCTCGGATGAAATGATATCTGATCTCTATGTGCTTTGACCTGTCATGGAACACTGGATTCTCAGAGAGCTGAATGCAACTCTGATTGTCGCAGTAGA
>LPNX011050368.1:5153-21612 GCA_001517045.1 Pseudotsuga menziesii
TACTAATAAGTATGTTAGAAGCTGTGATACTTGTCAGTGGATGGGACGGCCAGTCCGATATGATGAAATACCACTTCAACGACAAATCCTCATAGAACCGTTTGAAAAGTGGGCCCTTGACTTCATTGGTCCAATTCATCCACCATCACAAGGGAAGAAGTACATTTTGGTATGTACAGACTACGTTACCAAGTGGGTAGAAGCCAAACCATTACCAAGAGCCACAGAACAGACCGTTGTAAACTTTCTTTTTGAGGAGATATTTGTTAGATTTGGGGTTCCTAAAGAAATTGTAACTGATCAGGGTGCCCAGTTTACTTCCAAACTAGTGCAGGACATAGCAGCAAAGTACAAGATTAAGCACAGAAAATCTACCCCTTACCATCCACAAGCTAATGGCCAAGTGGAATCTACAAACAAGACTTTAGAAGGAATCATCACCAAAACTGTCCAGATGCATAGGAAGGATTGGTCAGCTAAGCTTACTGAAGCTTTATGGGCATACCGAATCACTTGGAAAAACAGTACCGGTTTTTCTCCTTATCAGCTTGTTTATGGTAAGCAAGTCCTCCTACCTATAGAGTTTCAAATTCATACCTTCAAGTTAGCAGAAAATTTGGGTAGGATCTTTTTGAGGCACAACAAGAAAGAATACTTCAATTGAATCAACTAGATGAGATGAGACAGGCTGCCATAGAACACAATATTTTTATACAACAGAAGAGAGCCCAATGGCATGACAAGTTTATTAAAAAGAAACAATTTCACATCGGTGACTGGGCACTATTGTTTGACTCAAAGTTCAAATACTTCAAAGCCAAATTCACAACTCATTGGCTTGGTCCATATGAGATTGCAGAGGTATATGACAATGGCTCGGTCAAACTTCAAACCATCGATGATGAAGCACGTGCATTTGTGGTCAATGGCCATCGGATCAAACTTTATACCAAGCCTATCAATAAGGAAGATTTCATACAATAGATTTCACAGCAAAGGGAAATGGAAGTGCTGGATAGACACATTGGTGTTTCTCCTTCACTTGCTTCTTAGATGATCTGATAAAAAAAGAAGAAGAAGAAGAAGAGAAAATATATAAATAAAAAAACAAGAAAAAAGGGAGTTTAGTTGTGAAAACCAGGCCACTGGCACAACATAAACTTGAATTTTCCATGGAAAACCAGGTTCGCTTGGCCATTGAAAATTCATAAAAATATTTTTTTTCAAATTTCATGTCTTTTACATAGCTTTATTTTCAATAATGAAGTTTTTGTTTGACTTGAGGACAAGTCAATAAGTAGGCTTGTGAGGGGGATAAGCATTTTTATGCTTTCTTGGAACCCTCCAAGTCTTTTTCATCTACAGAGGGACCTGATTTCCAGCAATACAGTGATTTCTAGCAATACATAGGGACCTGACTTCCAGTAAAGCAGAAGAAATCTACAGAGGGACCTGACTTCCAGCAAAGTAGAAGGGATATGAGATAGCATACATCTTTAAAAGAAGACATCAGAAGGACATATATGAATCAGAAATAAACTGCAAATTAGCTACATCAAGCAGCAAGCTCGTCATAAACGGATATCAAGCAAAGTCTGTAAGGATTTTAGTTTTTGTGCTTTAAAATTTGCATGATTCTTTGTTTCTAAGTAATAACATGTTTACCTATCCTCATAAGCTTGACTGCCTATTTCATTATCCTCATAATATCTGCCAGCATTCCATTTACTTTTCATTATCCTACCCTAGGGGTCAAAATGGTGGTCAGAATCAAACCCAGAAGCAAAATTTTAATGGCCAGAACATATACTGTAATCTACAGGCAGGGTTTCCTTCTCAACAGAAAGTAAAGTGTTTTAAGAAAAAAAAAAAACTAGAAAATGGAATTTCAAATGTTTTCTTCTATATATATACATTAGTGCATCATGCATTAAGTAAACATATAGAATATAGAGCATTGATGGCCGTGTATATTTCCAAAAGGTGAAAAGAGTCCACTTCAGCTGAAGAAATCCCACATTACAATTTGTAATCAAACATTGGGGCATGCAAAGAAACTAAAGTATATGAAGATGAATTAAAAACCTTACCTTCAATTTATTTCCTGAGCGAATAATTGAATGAAAAGTGGCATGTTCATGTAATGATGGCAAGAAATGTGGTTATATGCCCCACGACAGTATACAAATGTGCCTGAAAATTGCATGAACTGGTGATATTAGGGGTTACGATTTGGTCATTTTTCTTTGGACCAAATCTAACTCTTTTTCTCTGCAAAATCCCAATTGCTATGGGTAATAGTTTTCAGTGAAAGGAAGTCATGGATTACAGGAAGGACGCAGGAACTAATTTGCTGTGGAAGTATCATGCAGGAAGAATTGAAGGAAATTACACCAGGAGGGAGGTAAAACTTAAACCTTTTTGCCAAAGAATCTGCTAGACCAACACCAATTCTAATTTCAGAGTGTCGTTTTGGGATAAGAAAAAATTTATAGGGTTAAAAATTGTAAGGTTGTAGTTTCCTGTGCATATTTCTTTTCCCATCAAAGTTCAAAATGACATCTAGACTAGAACCAGAGAAATTCAACCCCATTGATATTCATGAGAAATGCATGGAAATTTTTGAAAAGAAACAGTGGGTAACTTTTTTTGAAAAGTTTGATGGGCATAATGATAATGTTAGTCTAGCTTTTGCTGAATCATTTGATGGAGAAAGGGCTACAGTGGGAAACTTGAACTTCAGACTGTCTGAAGACATTTTAGCACAAATTATTGGCCTACCACAACAAGGAGAGAGATTCTTCAAAACTAAACAATTCAAGGAGAAGGCATGGATACCCTTTTTGTGCAGATCAAGGGCAGGATCAGTGAACTGGAAGAAAGGAATACCAATGAGCTGTTTGGTTCATCCCTGGGATGAAGTAGTCTATATTATGCAAAAATTCATTACCTGTGAAGGCCAATTCAGTATTGTATATCTTTACCATATCAAGCTATTGCAGCATTTAAAAGGTGATTGTGAGATTAATATGCCCCATTTCCTATTACAGAGTCTATCCAAGATGGCTAAGGCTGTTCAAAGGTGTGAAAAAGATAAAATGACAAGCCTTTTTCACTATGGACTCATCAAAATCGTCATCAAGCATGAGTTACAGAAGCAAACTTTGATATGGTTAGAATTTTTAATTCATGATCAGTTTGAAGAACAAGAAGAGTTGCCTAAAGAAGGTTTAAAAGAAGACAAATTATTGATGATAACATACCCCAAGGATGGAGAACAAAACCCTGAAGCAACAAGCTCAAAAATGCCAAAGGGGAAAAAGAAAAAGAAAGAGGTATTGTTAATCATAGATGATGAAGACAACTCTGAGGTAGCAAGTTCAAAACAGCCTTAGAGAAGGATACGAACCAGGAGTGTGATAAGAGAAGAAAAATAGTTTCAAAAGCAAGAGCAGATTTTCACCACTTATAAGAGAAAGCCAAGGAAGTATCAGCAAGCTCGAAGCAAGTCAGCACTAGAAGAGGATGAACACATACAAACCTTGGGAAGTCAAGAAGGAAATCTAGCAGGTGAGATAGGGCAGGATATCCAAGAAACTGATGAAGTGATAAGACAGACAAAAAGAATCAATCTCTTTTTGGATCAGCAAGAGAAAGAAAAGAAAAAGCAATCAAAACATGAAATAATAAAAGACTCAGCTTCTCCTTTCTTAGAGCAGCGAACTATGGAAGGAGAAAAGAAAGAAGATTCAATACAAGAGAATGAAGAATTGGGGATGGACACCAATTCTTTGCATCTTCCAATGAACATGGAAAAGAAGAAGACTTCCAAAAACAGTAAAAAGATTAGGAAGTTGAAACTTGAAATAAAGGAATTAGAACTGAGGAATGAGAAGTTAAAAGAAATCAACTGGAAGGTTAAATTTCAAAGGACACGAATCTCCAAGCATGCATATAGATGGTATAAACAAAAGAAGGTTTATAAAACCAAGTATGAGAGACTGAAAGTCCTTTATGCATCTCGAGCTTCAACAGATGCATCATCCCAGATGGAAGATTAAAAACAGAGGGTCACCAGCAAAATTTTGATATAAACAGGGTCAAATATTTTTGGGCATGAGGACATGCAATAGCTTCCTCTTGGGGGAGATGTTGGGCACCATTTTGACCTCTTTTTGTCATCTAAATATCTTCCAATTCCCTCCATAAAACATTCATACTGATTTATAAATCCTTAATTTCACCCACAAACTTTGGTCAAAGGTATAGATGTCATTTCTTTTTAACAAATTGAATTATGAGATTTTTTAAGGCATTTAAACTAAATTTTTTATTCAGAATTACAGGATGTGCTAACTTCCCGTAATGTCCCCTAGGTTGGATACTTGCAGACCAGCTAGGCATGAACTGAAAGATGGGGAAACGATCCTCAGTGTCCAAGGATGGTTAAACTTCCAATGAATAGATGATGTGGCTCTCACAGGTGTCGAGTCAATGACGGTCAAAGATGACCACCTGTGTTACCACTCAGCACAAAAGCAGGGCAGTTCCGATTTTGTCTATTTTCATGGATCTGATAGAGTATCTCGAGGATTTTAATTCATAATTAGCTTTCCAGATTAATAACATTTCTAGTTTGTATAAGTATTTGATAATACAGAGGAGAAACGCATCACTATTTTGAGACAGAAAATGCGTAGCGTTGTTTGATTATTGTGTATGATCGATTTACTATGGTGAATATAATTGAAGTTTAAGCTCTGTGATTCTCTCTCTACGTGTATAAACGAGGCATTGGATGGCCCCATTTGTCAAGTCCGCACACCCTTTTATTTCCAGTGAACGATTTGGATTTTTTCCAGTAAACGATTTGGATTGTTGCCAGTGGTATGTTTTTAATTCCTGTAGAATTCGATTTCTTTATTACAGAATGAGTTAGACTGTTTTGAATTAGTTTTATAATCTCTGTTATTTCATTCGTTTTATATTGAAGGAATGGTTCAGACTACTATCTCACATTGCTGTACATTGCTTGTTTATTCAACGATGGAGTATTAAGAGCAGTTATACATTGCGAATGCTTTCCTGTAACGGAAATTGATGTTTGATTGCTTACTCAATGTTGGGATAATAGGCAGAGTCTCGTAATTCATATTTTAGAGTTAGGTTTAATTTGTGTTTTTTTATTATCTCAGAAGATTCCACATATAAACTGCTGTGTAACTGAAAGAGCAAATGAAGCTGCTTCTGTAAGGGAGTTTTTGTGTTTTCAAGTCACAGTATCTTAATCTTTCAATAGGTTTATTTCATAAGTAAACTATAATTCCAGTTAATTCTAGCTTTGAGTCCTTATACTTGGATATGCCTCTAAGTCTATAAACTCCGGATTGACATAAACTCAAGGTTTAATCTGCATTAGTGGATTGAAGTCCAACATGATCCATGAAATAAGTAACATTCATGTTTTTCATAGCATGGCACCAATTTTATTTTGTTTGGGTTGGAGGGACACATGGTGCCACATAATTGGTTGTTAAAATATGATGCCTATAGATCCCACCTTTAATTTAATGTCATTAGTAGCTAGGTCACCTAAGTTTTCAGCTAAGGTGGTAGGATGACATAATAGAATATTCTATTTGAAACTAGATCTCACAAGTTTCCCTTGATTATTGATATAGGGGTATGATCTTATTTGAGTTATTGGTGTAAGTGTACCCCATGACATAGGTGGATCACATCACTTTGGACAAAAACTTATATCATACTATCAATAATTCCTAATGTAATATTATCCATTAGTGGTGATATCTCTTATGCCATATTATAATAATTTCATGTTGCACAAATGGTCTGGATCTACACAAACAAGATGCTCGATTTAATCCCAATGATTCGTGGGATTCCTCCCCTTATTATATCCTGATCATATAATCATGTATTATTAATGGACCATCCATATTATTCCCTTTAATTTCTTAATATGTTCATGGGAGTTCACAAAGGAACCCTACATGATAATCCTTTATTGTGTCACATTGCACAAATGGAGCAAAGATACAGATATAGCTTGCTATATGTAGTAAATCCCCATTTGTTATCTCTCAGTTGAGTGGTTTAGCGTGAACAGTATCAACCAACAGATCCTACTATGGTGGTGCAATTCTAGATGTTGGCACTAAAAAATTCACCTCTATCTTCCCATTGGTTTCTTATGCAATATTGGAGTTGGATTATAAATCTACTAGAAAGGGAATATCTTAGGAATTCAGTTAGACTCTGTATCATTAGTATAATTTTTATATAAGGTTGTTTACAGGAAAAACATCATCTCCTTATGTGGGATGGTTTGTCCATGTAAGAGATAAAGAATCCATCGAGAATCTTGTGGAGAGATGACCAGTGTCTTGTCCACTGGGACATGGAATAAAAAAATTTCCACTAGGTTTCTTTAATAAATGTTAATTGTGGTCTTATAGAAAAATGCTCGGTGGACTGTAAACAATAAGAAAATGTAGTAAACTGAAATAAAGTAGGTTGTTCAATCAATGTAATTTTAAGGGAATAAATGGAATTTTCTACTCCCTAGTAAATGTTTGTCACTTTATAAAATCCGTTAATAAATTGTGGATGTATAAAACTGTATATAATTGCACAAACAATAACAAGAACCCAAGACATCAAGTTAACATAGTTGTAACCCTAGCAACAACAAGCTCGTCAAGAAAAACCAACAAGAAACTCTAAAGAAAAAAAATCAGATCTGATCACAATAAGATCTTGTTGAGATGCCATATAAAAATGTAGGAGTGAACTTTAATTTATAATCTTGACAAGCCTTGTAGAAAGATCACTGAACTAATCCTACCTTTTAGGAGTTTTACCAATAAAAACATAAAACAAGGTTAAGTGAACTTAAGACAGGGTACAACATAAGCAATAGTAAAATTACAATGAAACTAAATCATAGTAATTAAAGAACAATTTCTAAATAGGTCTTGTTTGAATCTACCTTATACTCAGACATATTGTGCCATCTCTTCTCATGGTAAGGACAAGCTTCCACAAGTAATAATTTGAGAGAGAGAAGCTTAAAGTGATATGAGATTAGGTTAGATACATACAGTAACAAATTCCAATCACCAAGTGTGAACATTTCATTATGATAGAAACAATTATACTCAGCCAAAACAACAAATGAGCACCCTAAAACTTACAACTCCCTCTAGCAGACTTAACACCACTACTGACCTATCATCTGGTGTTTTTCATAGTCATAGCTCAACTAGGATAGGTCACCATAGTCCTAGTAAGTCATTCATAGTTCGACATAGAAAGGGACATGGTAGTCATAGTCACACAATCACAATCCATTAGAGAAGTAACACATAGTCACGATCCAACAGAAAAGTGAGACACAGTTATGGTCCTCTTCATAAGGTCACGACCAAATCCCTAGAGGGAATACATAGAACACATCCAATCCCTAAAGGGCACACATAGTCCAAGAGAGGATCACAGTATTGTAGAAAAATCACTCAACTACTCCTATATTTTAGGAGTTTTACCAATAAAAAACATAAAATAAAGTTAAGTTAACTTAAGATAGGGTAAAAAAATGAATTTTTAAAAGTTAAAATAGATGAAACACATCATGATTTGCTTGATACATTTCATTTTTGGGGTGAAAATTATCACAATCTCCATGAAACATATCAAGTTTCTTCTGGTCAGTGACCCTTGGGGTTGTTCAGACTTGATCTATGACTCTTGAATGCGTCATGTGCCAGGATATGACATTGTGTTTGCTCATTGAACTTGATTTGTGACCTGTATGAGGTGTTTGGATAGAGCAGTAATCTCATTGGGTTTTCAGATGCTTGGATAGAGATATGATTCTTGTGGTTTGTTAGGACTCAGACTTGACCTTGTTGGGATGCTAAGATATGTGTTGTCGCTTGTATATTTTGACCAATATCTTTTGATACTAAGATTTGTTTATTTACTGTTGTTATTTTAGTACCTCTCTCTCTCTCTTCTTATTTCATCTCAAGGACCAACTTTAGCACAATGACCATTGAGTAGTGGTAAAGTTGAAAGAGATCAAAAGTATGTTTAATTTGTCTTACTGTTTTGCATCTATCACTATGTTGGAAATTTACTATTTTTATTGTTGTACTATTATGTATCTTGGAAATTTAACTATAGATGTACCTTTAATTAATTTAATTAATTGTGTGAATTGGTTAAACTTCAGTGTAATTTTGTTACAATTTATGTTTTGTACATTGGAATTCATAACTCATCTTAAGGACCAAATTTAACGTAGTGACTAGTGGAGTGTTAATGTTGAAAGAGATGAAAATTATGTTTAAATTTATTACATCGGTACTTTTTTGGATCTATATTTGTTATTTAATTCTTCTTATACATTGATGATAAAAATATATGTGACAATATAACTTGAGAGAGAGAAAATATTAAAGTCATTGGTCTTGTTGGTCCTATGGGTAAGGTTGTTTCTCCACCTTTATGATACACCTCGGTCTTGTGGGTATGGGATTTTCCTTACCATATTGTTGTGAACCATTTGGTTGAGATCTTCTACTTGGTACTAGTTACCTTATTGTGTGTGGTACCTTGAACTCCTTTGGTATGATGAATTAACCTTATTACTTTTATTTTTTTATTGTTATGTAACCACATGACATTTGGTACCCTACTGTAAGTGTAATCAACTTTATTTTATGTTTTATTATGGTAACCACCCTAAAACCTAGGGTTTCCTAAGTGATTATTCTGGAAGACTTGTGAAGTTTATATATTATGTTCATAACTTCACCCTTGGAGTATCATGGCATGAAAGAAGTATAGAAATGATATTTTCTAGACACATAGGAGTATTGCTGCTGTAAAGTTGAGTACACTTAAGTAGGGTAACAAAGGTCATATGGTACCTCTTTTAGGGATTCTAGACATGTGTTTTGAAATATGAACCATGATCTCTAGCTGGTGAGGTACAACCATGAAATGTGAACCTAAACCATCAACACTGTAACTCTCTCTCTCTCTCTCTCTCTCTCAAGGTATGTATTATTATATCTTGTCCTTACAATGACAAGATATTACTCAAAATATATGAGTATAAGGTAGATCCAAGCAATATATATCTAGCATTACTATTGTTCTTTAATTACTATCCATTAGTTAAACATGACAGAATTTTTTTATTGTTTATGTTATGGACATTGCAATTGATAAATCACCTAAAGGACCGACTTTAACGTAGTGACTAGCGGAGTGTTAAAGTTGAAAGTGATGAAAAATTGGTTTGAATTTATTACAACAATTCTTTTCTAGATCTAGCTTTGTTATTTACTTTTGCTTAAACAACGATGATAAAAATATATGTGACAATATACCTTGAGAGAGAAAATATTAAAGTCAATGGTATTGTTGTTCCTATGGGTAAAAGGGGTGGTTTCTCCACCTTTACGCTATACCTTGGTCTTTTGGGTATGGGGGTTTCCTTACCATCTTATTGTGACCCCTTTGGTTGACTTATGGTCCTTCATCTTCTACTTGGTCCTAGTGCCCTTATTGTGTGTCGAACCTTGACTACCTTTGGTATGATTAATTAACCTTATTACTTTTATTGTTTTATTGTTATGTGACCACATGACCTTTGGTACCCTAATATAAGTGTACTCAAATTTATTTTATGTTTTACTATAGTAACTACCCTAAAACCTAGGGTTTCCTAAGTGGCCATTGTAAATACTTTCCAAGTTTATATATTATGTCCATAACTTCACTCTTGGACTATCTTGGAATGAAAAAAGTATAGATATGATCTTTGATAAACACATAAGGTTATTTGTGATGTAAAGTTGAGTACAATTAAAGTATGGTACCAAAGGTCATATGGTACCTCTTCTAGGGTTTCTAGACTTGTGTTGTGAAATGTGAAACATGATCTCCAACAAGTGAGCTCCAACCATGAAATGTGAACCTAAATCATCAACACTCTAACTCTCTCTCTCTCAAGGTATGTATTCTGACATCTTTTCCTTACAGTGACAAGAGTTGACTCAAAATGTATGATTATAAGGAAGATCCAAACTAGATCTATCTAGCATTACTATTGTTCTTTAATTACTATTCATTAGTTAAACTTCATGGTAATTTTGTTAGAGTTTATGTTCTGTACATTGGAATTCATAACTCATCTCAAGAACCAAATTTAATGTAGTGACTAATGGAGTGTTAAAGTTGAAAGAGATTAAAATTATGTTTGAATTTATTACAACAGTAATTTTTTGGATCTAGCTTTGTTATTTACTTTTGCTTACAAAGTGATGATAAAAATATATGTGACAATATACCATGAGAGAGAGAAAATATTAAATTCATTAGTCTTGTTGGTCCTATGGGTAGGGGGGGTTGTTTCTCTACCTTTACATTACAACTTGGTATTGTGGGTATGGGGGTTTCCTTACCATCTTGTTGTGACCCTTTGGTTGACTTATGGTCATTCATATTCTACTTGGTTCTATCTCTCTTATTGTGTGTGGCACCTTAACCACATTTTGTATGATGACTTAACATTATTACTTTTATTGTTTTATTGTTATGTGACCACATGACCTTTGGTACCCTACTCTAAGTGCACTCAACTTTATTTTATGTTTTATTATGGTAACCACACTAAAACCTAGGGTTTCCTAAGTGACCATTCTATAAGACTTTCCATGTTTTTATATTATGTTCATAACTTAACTCTTGGAGTATCTTGGCATGAAAGAAGCATATATTTGATCTTTGTTGGACACATAGGGTTATTGTTGCTGTAAAGTTGAGTACACTTAAAGTAGGGTACCATAGGTCATATGGTACCTCTTCTAGGGTTTTTAGAATTGTGTTGTGAAATTTCAAGCATGATCTCCAACCCGTGATCTCCAATCATGAAATGTGAACCTAAACCATTAACACACACACACACACTCTCTCTCTCTCTCCCAAGATATGCATTCTGACAAATTATCCTTACAGTGACAAGACCTGACTCAAAATGTCTGAGTATAAGGAAAATCCAAACGATATCTAACTAGCATTACTATTTTCTTTAACTATTGTTCAGTAGTTAAAGTTAATTGTAATTTTGTTAGTGTTTATGTTCTGTACATTGGAATTGATAAATCATCTCAAGGACCAACTTTATCGCAGTGACCAACCGAGTGTTAAAGTTGAAAGAGATGAAAATTATGTTTGAATTTATCACAACAATACTTTTATATATCTAGCTTTGTATTAGAGTCATAAATTCTTCTTTAGGTACTAGGTTCCACATTTGTCACCTAAAAAATCCCCATTAGGTTTCTTAAGACCCATAACTAGTGGCGAAAGATTCCTAACGACACCCACATTCCAACTTGCAGGAGGTCAACGATACCTTCAAGAACTCATGTATGGTGCTATGGGGTGTTGTTAATTTAATTATATGCCTAAAATATTACTATACAAAATAATACTTGAGTTTATTTTCCTTACATCCCTATCCATACAATCCCCATGATCACAATGTTATCCCCATACAGAGGATAAGGAAACATTGAAAGATTATAATTCATTGGACATGACAATTCCTTTTTTCTAAAATTTTCAATGTCCTAGCATAATCAAAATATCTAAAAATTCATGGAAAAAAATAACCATAAACCTCACTATTAATTCAAGACACACTTCATGAGAAATACATTGGTGAGATGTAATCTTGAATGATGTTTCCCATGGTGCAGGAAGAACCAAACACATATTTATCAGATCTATCTTCCTTGAGCTAGGGTAGCTTAGGAAAACTAGAAAAGTGAGACATCCAGAAGCCTGGTCTACAACAGGTACATCAACTAGATTTCAAAAGACCAGAAGAAAATTACAAAAGTGCATGCAATTTTTTCTTGCTTAAGGGGGGTCATATTCTTATGAGGATGAGACCATAGGTGACATCGAGGTGTCCTTGAGATACAAACATATGGTGAAACAATGGGTACCCAAGGATATTCCTCAACTAAACACAGATTTTTGTGTGAATGAGAAGATATATCGAATTGCACCATCGTCATTACATGGTTTTGGGTTGTTTTGCATGGATGGGATAATGGTCGGCAACAACAGATGTACATAATTGATGGAGTATGTTGGACCCTGTAACAACTACATATATTGGATGTGACTAGTCTAATATAAAAGAAATATGCAGATATAGATTGTCTGCAAATTATTTACACCTGAAAGACATGGATCAAAATAAAGGAGTGATGTTTTACATTGATGGAAGGCCAAAAGCTATAGGGAATATTGTGGGGTTTATAAATAGTACATAATAATGGTCTACACTTAAGAAACCTAATTGAATATATGAGGGGCATGAGGGAAACTGCATTTTTGTATGTTACATTAAATCAATAATTGTAGGGGAAGAGTTGCTTATTAATTACAATTTGAATCAAATATATACAAATGTGGTCATTAAGGGATTGGTACATCAAAAAAATTACCCAACCTTTAATTACTGAATCTAATATCTTATGTAGTTTTTGGCAGTTTATTGTTCTAATTTCGTTAAAATTTTATGAATTTAAGACACATGGTAAAAATCAAGGCATCTCCCCAGCAACTAACCATAGGAGTACATCATCCTCGAGGAAACAACTATACATCATTGTAATTGTACAAATATAATATGAACACAATGTTTATTTGTTATGTTTTTTCATGAGTATAATCGTTCTGTTTAGATAATGTTATATATATTTTTGTTGCATGGTGTTGATTGAGGTAGCTCCCTACCACTAGTAGATCATATTGTACATGCCTTGATGCAACAAGTATACCTCATTGTTATTTTACTATGATAATATGCGCAATATTTTATTATTATTATTTACTTTCATCAGTATATTGGTTTCATTTACATAATGAATTATTTATTTTTCATCAAAGGGAAGTGATCGGGGCAACTATCCGACAATTCATAAGAGGAGCAGAACATCCTCGAGGAAGTAGGTAATCATCATTGTAATTTTTATACTATAATATGCATGATATGTTTTATTATTATTTATTGTTCATGAGTATATTTGGTTCATTTCAATATTGAATTATGTATTTTTCATCACAGACAAGTGATTAGGATTTTTCTGTGAGTACACTAGTTTATTTTTATAATGTTTTATACAATTAATTGTTGCAGGGAAGTGTTCGGGGAAAGTCCCCAACTATTGATCAGATGAGTACACGCTCCTCGAGTTAACAAGTACACCTATTTCTAATTGCACAAATATAATATGAATAATATGTTTTTTATGTTAGGTATTTTGCTTATGTATATTGATTTCATTATGATAATGTTTTCTACATTTTTATTGCAGGGTGATGATTGGGGCAAGGTCCTAGGTATGGATCAAAGGAATCCATCCTCGAGGTAGAAGATATACGTAATTGTAAATTTTGAACTCGAACATGAGCAATATGTTATTTTATTATGTTGTTTTCCCTAGTATATTGCTTTCATTTTAGTAATGTTTTATATATTTTTGTTACAGGCTACTGATTCAACATTTGATCTAGCATCAAATAAATCAATTGATGTTGATGTGGATGAGATCATGCATGATGTTGACATTGGATCTTCTCTAGAACCAATTAAAATTATAGAGAACAACTTAACAAAATTAATGAGGATATCCTTCGTCTTCTATTCATTCAACTGCAAAAAAACAAGATTAAAGCAAAGGTTGATGTTTTGGTGAAGATATATAAGCCCTTAAAACTAAGTTGCAGGATCTTGAATTAGAGAATAACTTAATATATGGTTGTATAATTTGTACTTGGATATGATCATGAACTAACAATGTGTTTGTATCTACAAGATTTTTTGCTCCCACACACTAGTGGTTAGGGAAGTGTTGGTATTAGTGGTGCTTGTGGAGAGTCGTCACATGAGAATATGACTCCATATGCATCTCATGTGCCATTGTTTTCAACTGAACAGTCACCGACACATTCCGCGACACCCCGATGCCAAATGTGATTGCACCCACTAATTGATGGTGCACGCCAGATGGTACAGAACAAGGGTTCGATGCATAGATTAGCAATGATAATGCTCAAGCAACATTTCCTGCATATTCCTATGTAACTAGAACAGGTACACTAGAGGCAACATTTTTGGTGGACAAAAATATTGTTCCCATAAAGATAGAGAAGATACTAGGTATTTATACATTTCTTAACTTATTGTTTATAATTTGATTGTAATATAATAAAAAAAGATTGTTTTTCATCTAATGATGACATGATCATCTTGCTGGAAATGATTTTTTTTATAAACATCTAAATGATATCTCATTGGAGATATTTGGTCCCACCATCCGCACAAGGTGGGATGAACAAAAAAAAATTAAAATATGACCTCACTAATCACTTGGTTGGCCTATTCGGCAGCAAGACCTTCAATTGAGTGGAGGTCCTAAATAAGGATGTCCAACATATGAATATTGTGAGGGACTAATTTAGTGTTCATCTAGAAAGGAACCCTAGGTATGAGCACCCTCCAATGATTCCAACAAGAGAGTGGAAATCCCTAGTAGAATATGGAAAGGAGAGGCCTTTGAGAAAAGAAAGAAAGCTATCACTAGGCACAAGAAGGTATGTAATACTTTCAACAATGTAATTATAAACCTTATTATTATTAATTTTTAGATCAAATTTGAAACACCTAACATATTTCAAACTTTTCATAGGCTGTCAGACACATCAAATTCCACAAAGGAAAGACAAGAAAAAATTGGACAACACAAGCTTGGTCCTTGTGGTTATTCCAATTTGGTGGTACAAATTGTAAGTGTCAAAAAACCAATATTACATCCAAAAATAAATTACAACTTATTTTTTTGTTTTATTGAAATGTAAAAGGTAAATTCATGACATTATGCAAATATGTAGGATGATCAATTTAATGATAAAAATTGAATATTTTTTCTCTAGTAAATGCATTGGGTATGGGGAATTGAAATTGATGTTAGGGGGGGAGCAGACATAAGCCTATTCCACCTTCATGTGGTTGGCTCTATTCAGTAGAGAATATTAATTTATTCTCGAAATAAGGAGGACATCAATGAGGTATTTAAACCTTCCATCAATGATTTTATTTAGAATTCCCTCAGCTATCTTAGCTATTTCCACCCATACATAGGAATAATTTCCAAAATTATCTTGACTAATTCCAAGAAACCTCTTCAACATAACCATCTCCAGCAAAAATACAAATTCTAGCTCCTACTTTTTTGTATAACTAGGTCCAGTCTTCATAATGATAGCCATTTGGTTTTAATAAGAAACCAATAATTTTACACCTTGGTCCAAAACACAAAGGTTCTTGATGAACTTATTACTCATTCTAATACACTATTCCATTGGTTGATTGAGATTAATGGCTAGAACCATTTTTATTCTTTACTGGTTGATTATGTAGCTTCTCACAAACTCGTTTCCTTCTTTCCTATTGCTTCATATCCCCTTTGATTGCTCATATACATGTATGATTCTTTTCTTACCTCATATTTTCCATTTTCCACTATTCTTATTAACTTATGTTCTTTGCATGTTTAAGCTAGGTGAAGGATGTGTAGGACACATGAATGACGTCTCTTAAGTGATGTTTAGGAGGCATGGTTGAAATCTCTTAAGAATAATTTAGGGCACATGAATATAGTCTCTTAAGTGACATTGAAACCACATGCATGCCACATTTCTATGTAAAAGAGACATCTTTTGAGAATTCATTTGCATACCTACAGAAATATTAAATAACACACGGGGAAATCTCCCACTCAAATGTTTTTGTACATTTTACCATTTGTATGAACCAATGTTTTTTCATCATTCATACACACTCATGCATGTTTGATACATAAGTATCATTTTTCATGATATTTTATCACACATAGGTCCACCTTATATGTATGTACACATTGATTCTCCTTTCATTCCAAGATGGGCATATAATTCTATTTTTTTTAATTACAAGAAATTTATACATGTCTTTAGCTCTGGAATAGATTGACAACAATTTTAAACAATTAGTTATATGTTTCTATCATTGAAAACAAGTTTTTTTTAGTGGTATGTTTCTATCATTCATGGTTATTTTAAAGATGCCCATATTGTTGGTGATGGATTTCAACATCAGGTCATGGTTACAATCCCTACAAATAAGGATAAGAAGTGAAATCATGAGGATTATGAGAAGGTTGTGTCTTATTATTTTTATGGTTATGTAAAGAAACCCATATATTATATAGCTCATGAAGGATTGGATGACCTTAATCTACAAGAAAAATTTCGTTGTCTTGATGCAAGTTTATGAAAGTGTGAGTCATACTGCTATGTGAAAATT
>LPNX011050390.1:0-49630 GCA_001517045.1 Pseudotsuga menziesii
GACGACCTCTGCAGCTGTGTGCGCAGAGGGATTTTGTAAGGAGGAAAGAAAGATCTACAGCTGTGTGCGCAGAAGCCTGCTGCTGTGTGCGCGGCTGTCAAAAGGAAGAAGGAATATGCAGCTGTGTGCGCAAATAAACTGTGGTTTTGAGGAAAGAGGAATAAAACGCAGTTTGTGGACGTAGCCCCTACACTGGGGGTGAACCACGTTATATGTGGTGTTGTGGTTTTGTTGTGTTGTTTCTGTTTCTGTCATTTTCATGCATTCAACCGAATATATCTAATAATATAAGATCTCTGCTAATACTAAGCTTCGCTGTGAATTCCCTGTAGTGGGTTATGCAAGTTGGTTTGTGTATTATGTTATGAAATATATATGAATGAATGATAGATTAATCAGAAGTCGATTAGTAATTATTTAGAAAGGCTAAGGTACAGTAATACCCCTCTCTGCATGCAGAAACCTGATTCTGCGGCACCCCATTGCTGTTTCGGGTGAGACTGCAACCTGCGCGCGGGTTGTTGCCGAAAGGGCCAACACAGTGGGTCTTTTGTTGGTGCGACGCGAAAAGCATTAACCCGGGTCTGCCCAAGTGCCAACAGAGTACTATATAAGGAACCCCTTGGATACATTGAAGGGGAGGAATTGAAGAGCAAGAAAACTATAGTCCATTGTTGTCATAGATTTCTTATACTTGAGTCTGCATCCCTTTGTCCCTTTGGAGCACTTTGTGTTCTTCCCAATCTTTCCTTTGCTTATGAGCTTGCTATCGAGAGATGGAGGATTCAAGTGGTGGAGGCCCAGGTGGAGGACTCAGTTTCTTCGGTTTGCAGACATGCCAACTGAGGTTGTCACTTGTGAAATCTCTGATTTTATCAATAGAAATATCTTTTCCTATCCAATAATGTGCATTTAAATGAATATTAAATCCATGGATGTATTTAATTGCTTATACATTGTTTATTATATATGCTAGAGTAGATCTAACACCATATTATATAGCATGCTTGTCTTGTTTCTTGTTGTTGAGAGAAAATTGCTAACACAACCAGGAGTGGAAAAATCTCAACTGGGATCTACTTCAACCATCCGGAATAAGATATGATTCGAGATCCTTTAGTGTTAGATGTTTTATTTCTCTTGCATATTGGGAAGGGATTGATTTCTGCAGTTTCTCTGTCTGTTGTGGTACACCCCAAGCCATAGGAAGTTTCTCTTCATAACAGAATTGGCAACCATTCTGGGTACGTTCCTTGTTTTTCTTTGGGGTTTGGGGGCACAATGTGCTTGATATTATTGACTTGCTCTCTATCTCTCCCCGTTTATGTGTCACATTTTACAGTATGTTCATCCATTGACACTCCCCTTTATTGGTTTGATCCTTGGCCTGCTTTTTACCACTGTCTTCTTTGTATATGCAGGTTTTTGGCCAAAAGTCGTGTACATACACGGATTTTTGGCCAAAAATCGCGTATACATGCAGATTTTTAGCCAAAATCCACGTATACATGCAGGTTTTTGGCCAAAAATTGTGTACATATGTAGTTGTTCTTTAAACAGTACATCCTCCCTTTTGGTCGAGTTTGATGTTGTGGGAAGTTGTTGGGTGGGTTGTGAGTGTGGCTGGGTTTTCTTGGGTTCTTATGGTGTCTGTTAACTGCTTCTTTTGTGACTAGAGACCGCGTTTTCATTGATTTTTCATTGAATTAGTTTTAGTCATTTATCTCATTTTTTGTTTTGCCATTAGTGCATTACTCTTTTTGTCTCCGTGTCTTGCTGGGCTTGTGTTTTATACTTGTTGTATAGATTGGGAGTTTTAGATGACTTTTATTACATTTTTCATTCTTTTATATTGAAAAATACAAAGTAGTTGCATTCTTAATTGCATCTCGCATATGGATTTGAGGAGGTACTTGCATTGGATTTCTTGGATGAGAGTTGTATTTAGGCTTTCATATAGGAAGGATTGCATTGGCATTCGGAAAGGAAAAATTTTGCACGTCACGTAGTAGCATACCCTATTTTTCATTCTACACATTGCATTTGCAATGCTTGTTATGTGTGCATTTTACTTCATACTAAGTCATAACTTCATTAGTTGCATGACCATTTCCCTTTGAGTAATCACAACCAATTAAAATCAACGCTTAATAAAATGAATTACACTCTTTTCTTTTATAGGGTGCATCAACAAGAATAGGTTTTAGGGTCTTAGAATAGTTCATTGTGAGTCAATTCTCCAAGACCACTAAATTAAAAAACAATTAGGTGTCTGTCCAAGTGAGAGTGAGAAATCCTTGGTATAATTAGTGTTTCTCAGGACGCTCCTCTTACACGGGAGTTAAGCACGAGGTAGCGCATGCAATTGTGATTGGGATGACCCCTGGTCACTTTCTGTGAGTGCAGGAGATTTTTCCAGGATCGTATTCATATCTGGGGGCTCTTTTGAGTTTCAGGATTTGCTACCCTTCCCATACAGTCGATCCCACCTGCGACTATCTTCCTGAGCATTTATTATATTTAGGTGACCTTAGTTACCTTACCTAGGTATCGTAGGGGGTACTTACAGAGGTTATTCTGTAGGTGTCCTGGCCAGGTAGGGTTCGGACAGCACAATCTCTTTATGCATTGAAGCTGAGGGCCACTATAATTGGTTACATACCTCCGCTTGTAGTGTATGGGAGTCTCGAGCCTATCCTGGGAGAGACATACATGTTGCATTCAGGAGCTCACTTATCCTCCCCTTATTCAGGAGCCCTCCTTCCAGCTGATTCCATCCGATCGACTTTAGATCATTTATTATGGGATAGGATTCTAGATTCATTTGAGTGCCTTAAGACTTACAGTCATCAGTGGTAGGTTCTCTCGCCATCGACATTTTTGGGAATACATCAATGTCCCCTGATTGATGGATTCTTTCAAGTGTTTGAACTCAACACATCTATTCACACTTGTTAGATTGCACTCTAGTACCTTGATTCCCATTTTCATTATCGGTGGGTGATCTCGCGTTTGTTAACGGTATACATCAATGATCGGTAATCAGTCGATGAATTACTATGTTCGACCTAGACACCTCTATTCACATAGTAGGACATGTACTCATAGCAATTTGTGTAGAAGACTTTCCATATTTGTGGCATTCCCCATATGCTACCTCCTTGATTGTGCCAGTGTTCATGAGATTTCATCTCTCGTAACTTGATTCCAGTGTCTGCCAGATATCTTCAGCCATTATGGAGATCTTGATACATTGTATATATTAATTTTATATGGAGATCTTGATCCATTTTATATCTTCATCATGGAGATTCTGATCTATTATATATTGTACATGGCAATGACCACACATGTCACATTTTGTATATCATGCATATTCATGGCCATTGTACTCTTATGTATCCGGGATTGCTATACGTATTTGTAGTCATATGTAGAGATCGATTATTGTACTATACTGATGGATGGTTGGTTCTTCCACCTGGTTCTTCATCACTCCACTTCTGGGATGGATTTATAATGTATTTAGGCCATCATGTTAGCCCTCTGACCTCACACATTAGGGAGAATATGTTACAGTTGATTTTACCACACATGGTTAATCACACATTTATGGAATTCCCTGTCCCTTTGCAGACTCCTTGGACCCCATGGACCAATATTATACTTTGATGTTTCCAAGTTCATCCCTAAAAATACCTGTTTATTGCTGTATGCAACTTTTAATCCCTTTCTCGCGTATATACGCGTATATTGACCTCAAACCCGCGTACATCGGGATGTGTGCATAAGTCCAAATATTTTTGGAATTTTCCTTGATGTGTGTCCGAACCATTTGTCTCTTTACCTTCCATATGCCTCGAGATCGCTCAGATTTGACCCTCCATTACCTCTTTGGAGTACTATATAAGGAACCCCTTCGATACATTGAAGGGGATGAATTGAAGAGAAAGAAAACTATAGTCCATTGTTGTTGTAGCTTGCTTATACTTGAGTCTGCATCCCTTTGTCCCTTTGGAGCACTTTGTGTTCTTCCCAAGATTGCATTTTCTTATTATCTTGCTATCGAGAGATGGAGGATTCAGGTGGTGGAGGACTCAATTTCTCCGATTCGTAGACGTGCCGACAGAGGTTGTCACTTGTGTAATCTCTGATTTTATTAATAGAAATATATTTTCCTGTCCAATAATGTGCATTTAAATGAATATTGAATCCATGGATGTGTTTAATTGCTTATACATTGTTGATTATATATGCTATAGTAGATCTAACACCATATTATATAGCATGCGTGTCTTGTTTGTTGTTGTTGAGACAAAATTGCTAAAACAGGCGGGATTGGAAAAAGCTCAACGGGGATCTACTTCAACTGTCCGAAATAAGGTATGATTCGAGATCCTTTAGTGTTAGATGTTTTATTTCACTTGCATATTGGGAAGGGATTGATTTCTGCATTTTCTCCATTTGTTGTGGTACACCCCAAGCCATAGTAAGTTTCTCTCCGTAACACAATGGGTGGTCATTGTGTCGTAGGTTGATGCAAGTTCACTTTGGTGACACCGAGAAGTATCAAATCGATAAGTATGATGGGTAGAATGATGCTAATGATCATTTGATAACATGTCAGACCATGTGGGTATCACGACCAAAGGATGAGTGGGTACATGCTTTTATACACGAATTGGATGAAATGTCACGACAATGGTATGTATCAGTCGAGATTAGAAGAGAGATCACAACATGGGAGGAGTTGTCAATTTGTTTTAGTCACACCTTCAGTTTTGTGGATGTTGATCCAATGATTGATAGTGTGTTGCAGCATATCCACGATGTCATTTTGAAGGTAGTTCCAGTCGCATACCCTACGGACCCGCATGAAGCACCAATGATGCAGTCGATGATGGAGTGTTACAACGTAACAGGAGGGACTAATGATGGAGATGACCCAAGGAACATTAATATTCCAGAATATGAAGGAAGTCGAAATATCGTAGCACCAGAGGTGCCGACAGACAAAATTGATCAACCATTGAAGATTCAGAAGGTCAACATTGGGACATAGGAGAAACCAAATTTCGTGAATATTGGAGACTATTGGGATGAAGAAACGACGACAAAGATCATTGATCTATTGCATGAGTTTCAAGACTTGTTCTTGACCAAATTTTTTGAAATGAAAGGGATCTTAGGAGATTTGGGAGAAATGAAAATTCCATTGAAGCCAAATGCGAAGCCTATGAAGCAGTGTCTGTATGTATCGCCTCAATCTGTGATACAAGGAAATAGTAAAGGTTGAGCTCGACAGAATGTTGGACACAGGAATCATAGAACCAATCGAAGAATTAGAGTGGATCAGTCCCATGGCCGTGCAACATAAGAAGACAAGAGATATTTGGATCTGTGTTGATCTCATAAAGCTTAACAACGCATTAATTCATGATCCATTCCCGACACCGTTTACTAATGAAGTGTTGGAAGGAGTAGGAGGTCATGAGATCTATTCATTCACGGATGGTTTTTCTGGATATCATCATATCAAGATTGCAAAGAAGGGTCAGCATAAGACAACCTTTGTGACTAAATGGGGATGCTTTTGGTACATGATGATGCCATTTGGACTCAAGAATGCACCTGCGATGTTCTCTAGGATCGTAGTTGTTGCGTTCAAGGAATTTATTCAGAATTTTTTAGCGGTATACATGGCTAATTGGACAGTATGTGGGTTGGTAAAGGATCATCTTGCAAATCTACGACTGGTGTTGGAGCATTGTTGACAACGTCAAATTGTGTTGAATTCGAAGAAATGCATATTTTGTGCGCCATTCGGGATGTTGTTGGGGCACATTGTATGCAAGGAAGGACTGCTAGTCGATCCAGCTAAGATTTCTCTTACTGTTAACTTCCCACCACCCACGAACGTGAAGAAACTTAGAGGAACATTAGGCCATACAGGATACTATCACAATTTCATCAGAGGATATGCAGCGATCACAACACCTATGGAGAAGTTGTTGAAGAAGGACGCGCAGTTCGAATGGGGTCACGAGTGCCAGGAAGTTTCAATACCTTAAAGGCGAAGATGTCTACAACACCAATATTGGTTTTTCCAGACTGGACGAAAGAATTCCATGCCCATGTTGATGCATCATCAATCATGTTAGGAGTGGTGTTGGCGCAACCAAACGAAGGGGATATTGATCACCCGATTTTGTTTGCCAATCGAAAATTGTCACCTGCATAGAATAATTATACCACAACTGAGATAGAAGGGTTGGCGATGGTCTACACATTACATAAGTTTTGACACTATCTGTTGGGATGACATTTCAAAATGTTCACTGATCATTTCGCGTTGAAATACTTAATGAATAAGTTGTGTTGGGGGGCGGGGGGGGGGAATATATATTGTTGGCTACTACTCTTCCAAGAGTTTGATTTTGAAATCATTGTGAAACTAGGTCGCTTGAACACAGGATGTGACCATCTATCGTGAATCGAGACAGGTGAAGAACTGACGAACATCGAGGACGGACTACCTGATGCGCAATTATTTAGGATTGGAATGGTTGATGACTATTATGAGAAAATAGTTCATTTTTTAGCTAAAGGAATGGCACTGGAGGGACTCACAACAAAACTGAAGAAGCAGTTGTTTGTTTGGGCATCAAATTTTCAGTTGATTGCCGAAGAGCTCTACAAGATGGGACCTGATGAGATCTTACATCGATGTGTCCTACTGCATGAGCAGGGAAGGGTATTGGTGGAAGCACATGTGGGAATTGCAGGTGGACAGTATGGAGGTCATGCAACTGCCAAGAAGGTACTACGTGCGGGACTATGGTAGCCAATTCTCAATGGTGATGCGGCAGACTATGCAAGGACTTGTGATGTTTGCCAAAGAACAGGGAAGCCATCACGAAGGGATGAGATTCCCTTAGTACCTCAAGTAACACTATAGTCATTTGATAAATGGGAAGTGGATTTCATGGGACCAATCAACCCTCTAGGAAAAAGGACTGGTGTGCAGTATATCATCATAGCAACAGATGATTTGACAAGGTGGGCAGAAGCTACACCAGTGGCAGATTGAACTGATGCGAGTGCACCAAGGTTTCTATTTGACAATGTTATCACCCGCTTTGGTTGTCCAAAGATATTGATGAGTGATCAGGGAAGTCACTTCATCAATCACACCATCAGTGCGCTGACAAAAGAGTTCCAAATTCAGCACAAGAAGACCACTCCTTATCATCTGCAAGCTAATGGGACAGTTGAAGCATTCAATAAGGTGTTGGAGCATGAGCTCACAAAGGTCTGCAATGCGAGTCGCGATGATTGGGATTTGAAGATTTTGGTGATCTTATGGGCTTATCACACCACTTTCAAATGGTTGACAGGGAAGACACCATTCAATTTGGTGTATGGGAATGAGGCAGTGATGCCAATGGATTATTGTTCCAAGTTTGTGCATCATAGTAGCGACAGGGATGGATGATGAAGGAGCGCTGGAAGAGCGTCTCGCTCAGTTAGTACAGCTAAAGGAAGACTGGTTCGTCGCAGGATTTTATTAGTGTGTTGAGAAGGGTCAACAAAAAGCATGGCATGATCGACACATCAAGAACAAGCACTTTCAGTAAGGTGACATGTTGTTGTTATATGACAGCAACTTTGTGACACATCTAGGTAAGTTGCAAATGCATTGGTTGGGTCCTTATGTAATCAATTTCATTACCAATGGAGGTGCAGTATAGTTGCAACATTTAGATGGTGCGATGATGCCTAAGTTAGTGAATGGCAGCAGGTTTAAGCCCTACCGGGAGGTACCGATGCGATGTGATGCTTGACGCATTGCGTAGTGAAAAAAAAATCCATGAGGTGGTCCTAAGGAGGTTTGCGCACTGGAAACCTATGGCCGCGCAAGGAAAAGTGTTGAGGTGGCAGTTAGGAAGCAGTGTGGCGACGTCCACAAGGATGCGACAGGGTCAAATTGGCCAGTTAATGCAGTAGTTAAACCAATCGAATGACAACATCATTGGACAAGACACGCCTTAATGATGAATCCTATCGTTGGATTGAGCATATTGGCAGCACATTGGGTGATGAGTGGCGGATTTGATCGTGATGATTAGAAAATATTTTGCACAGGTTATCCCGCGTTATAAGAGTTGGAAAGGTGCGGCTTGAAGGAGTCATTGTGATTGTTGAAGTGAGTAGAGTAGAGTGAAGTATAGAATGCTGTGGGAAATAGCACAGTGTTGTCAAGGCTTATTGTTGAAGTGTAGTTGAGTGCAGCGATGGCGCAGGAGATTTCGATTTCAAGTGGAAGTATCATGTGCGGTGGGGGGTAGAGCAAGTGATAAAGTGGGAGTCTTAGGGACTCACCAGTCATCGGCGTACCAATTTTGGAAGAAGGAGAAAGCATGCATTTGATATCGCCACAGATTCCACGGAAAAAGAGGGGGTCCAATCGGGCCAAGTCATCTGCACAGAAGAAGAGGAACACAAGGACTTAAGCCAAAGCGAAAGCAGGAGCCGCAGAATAGGTGGGATCGTCGACAACTGGAGATGAAGGCTCCAAAGCTAGGATTGGTGTGATCGTTGCAGACATCCATGGCTTTGTTCCACCATGTAGACCTGGCGCAAAGCAGTGAAAGTTGACGAAGAACTATAGGTCTCTGATAAAGATGTCGTCACTGCCATTGGGAATGAAGTGCACCTTCAACATTGTGTCATTCTTAACAGATATGAAGTATGAATACCATGATATTCCAGTGTATACTGAGTACGTATACTGAGCGCATAGCGGATCCATTCGAGGCAAATAACAGGTATGAGAGAAATCCAACGGTGCGTACCCCACAACAGTGGGTGACGAGATTGTAGAAATCGAGGCTCTTAGACCTCATCCATATGCCTCATTTTGGTAGGTTGGTGGAAGCCAATGCATGTTCCAAAAATTTGTTGGCATGCTTTCATGGCGATTATCTGTGGTTGGACCGGTTGGTGCCAGTCACTGTTGAATTGATATTGTAGATTACAAGGTTTCCCATGCAGGGGCCTGATCTGTAGTAGTACTTCTGCAACAAAGACAATGACAAAAGATTGGTTTCCAAGCTAAATAAAAAGTATGGATTAGATTGTTAAAAATGAGCGTATGTAGTAGACACAATCAATGATAATTTTGTTCGGGTTGCAACAAATATTTTGGCCATCAAGTTGGGGTGAAAGAATCGGCCAAATTAGTGTACTTCATGGGTAATAGCATGTGTCAAGTTGTGCACTGAGGGCGTACATATGAACGAGTATTTGTTTATGCTCAACCATTTGACTAAATATGCAATACTGGTCCAAGAGGGGAAGCGACCATTTACCTACAGTTTCCTGATAATTGTAATTTCCTTGGTCGCATGGATGGAGCCTGAGGATTACCAAGGAATGGATGTCGTAGTAACCCAAGTGTGCAAGGGCGTGAGGTATCAGAACCTTTGGTATCTCAGCCAGACTTATAGATTGAAGGATTACATGATACAGTTACGGTTTTATTGGGATGTGTTGCAGGTCACAACTACAAATATTTTGTGCTTATCTGAGGAAGCGACGACAAAATACAGACGGGTCGTGAGATTCACAATGGGCCCGCATGTAATCCATGTGCAAGAAAGAAGGGACCCATATAAATAGTGGTTAGCTACGCAGTAGAAGTTGACTGATGAAGAGTTGGACACGGTAGTGGTCGATTGTCCTGCGGAATGGAGGGAGTCGGTCAATGCAGAAGAAGTTTCAGATGCCACGACGGTTCCTCCACCCGATGCTCTAGTGGATAAAGCACCAATACACGAAAACAATCAAGAGTCGTGAGAGGCATCGTCGAGGACTCTGACATATTCAGAGGTGTAGTGGAAATGCGAGGAGACAAGGACAAAGAGAAGACAAGAATAAGGAGAGGCCAGTGGCACAGTGCCAATGGTAGATGAACAATTGAACGGCATCATTATGGCAATCACAGCGGTGATGATTGCAGCCGATACTCAACTGAGGCAACAGTCAATTCAGGTATTTTAGGAGGAAAATTCGCAACTAACATCGTTAATTAATGTCATTTTGGAATAGGTTCCCAAAGCAAACTTGTTGTAGCGAACGGGCGAGATCAGTATAGTGAAGCAGGTCGGGATCGTGTAGATTCTGTCGCAAGCAGTGGAGACGAACAGTGAGGATGTTGATGCTTCACTTCAACAATTTGAAACAATCGCACTGGATGTGAACAAGTTAACAACGGACACCTTGGTGCGACTACAAAATTTGGTGACTCAGGAGTTGTTCGACCATGAGCAGATCATCGATGATCACCAATTAAAATCACAGGAGCGAGAAGAGTTAGCGAAACAAGAGATTGAGAACTTGAAGAAGGACCAGAACAAGCTAGTTGTCGAGAAGGCGCAACTGTGGGATGACAGATCGCAGTTGGAAAAAGGTAGTTTATTTTTCCTCTCAGGAAGTCCCAGAGATAGCAGAGGACATGGATGCGAAAAAAAAAGCGCGGAAGCTAGGACAAGTCATTACACGCTTCAAATGTGACCTTGAAGACTTGCAAGAATTAGTGAACCCAGGAACACCGCTAGAGAAAGTTGTTGATCACAAAGGCTCCATTGAAGAAGCAGTAACATGACCTAAGGATATTGAGAAAGAGTCCAAGTTGATTATAGATGCAACGACACAATTTGGGGTAGCATGGTCCAGGATGAGCAGTTGGAATAGTTGAACACGCAGCTGAGGGAAGCAGAAGCAAAGTTGGTTGCACTGCAAACATCACTCAAAGCGATTCCCCCGGTTATACAAGTCATAAAGGTATCAGAGTTAAAGGATTTGCAGTAGCACGTAACCAAGGCACGGGAGCATCAACAGCGTCGCACAACTCAGCTTGAGGAGTTCCAGGATATTGGCGAGCATCTGTCATTAAAAGCAGTAACTGCACTTCAACCGGTGTAGGACAGTCGAAGTGAAGTGACATGATTAGGATGTTGAAAACTGCATAGGCATTAGTGACCGAATGAAGGTATGGGTAGAAGAATTCAAACAGTAGTATGAGGACTTCAAAATCAAAATAAGTGACTATATTGTTTCTAGTTGACATGGCTCGAGGGTGAGCCACGATATTGTGTTGGGGGCATGTTGGCATACGTTTTTGATGAAGATAAGCTATGCAACACTAAGGAAGTTGTGCAACACCAAGGATGATGTGCAAGGCCAAAAATGGATCGCAAGGCGCGAAAGTCAACAAAGAGTCGACTTGGCCATGATTTTGTAGTAATTGGTCATAGTTTTGTAGTTTTTATCCAAGTTAGTTTGGGAGTCAGCCAAAGTGGACCATTTTGTAAAAGGCGTAAGCCTATAAATAGAGATAGGAGTGTAATGTTGAGACATCAATCGATTGAGCAATTTAATGTATTATATTTTGAGAAGGATAAACATGATTGTATGATCTTCTTGTCCTCTGCGGAAAATTAATTTCTATTTTGTCACAACTGTGAATATATTTTCCAGAGAAATGTTTTTGATGCGGAAGTAATATGACATGAGGATGTTGATGGAAATATTGTGTGTTATGTTTTTATGTTTTTCCTATGTTGAATGATGTAATGTGAATGAACTTATGCCGTAATATATATGTTATTTCTAAATGATGCGATGTTTCTGTGTTTTGAATGATGTTATGGTGATTGATATGTTCGCAAGTAATTATAATGTTGCAAGTTGATGTGTTGATACGATCTGATAGTTTATGTTATGAATATGTGATAGTAAATCCTTGTCTAGATCTACGAAGTAATGTTGCGATAATTAGACAGTGAATGTACAAAACCCCTCCTTCTTACTACGAAAACGTGGTTTCGACAGTTCTCCCTTGAACATCTCAGGTGAGACATTAGGGGAATTTTGAGGTCTAAAATGGGCCTCATAAGAGATATAATAAAATATTGTGAGTTAGGCGTTTTGTGAGTGAGGTATATTTACAACTCATCTCTTACACTATAACCAATTCTTACACTATAACCAATGCAACTATGGTTAAGTTAAATTGAAAAGATGTCTAAAATAAAACCAATAAAAAAATCATCTTTGATATGACTAGAAGTAAAGTACTTTTGAGTACATAAATTATTTTTAAATATAATATGATTAATATGACTAAAAGTAAAGTACTTTTGAATACATAAATTAGTTTTGAATATAATATGATGAATGTACTTATAAAGTAATGTACTCATAAAATAAAATATACTACTTTTGAAATTTGAAACATAAGTTACTTATTCAATTTTCAAAATATGTTTATAAACCATATATTTATAATTTTGAATTTTAAACATAAAGTTAAATTTAAAAGAATAATTTTTCATTTCTTTTTTATATATATATATATATATTAAAAATAAAAATTAATTGTAAAATATAAATATAAAACCATAAATTTTATAAATAAATAAAAATCATATTTTTAATACATTTTCAAAATCATGTGTAAACTCATTTTTAATAGTTTTTTGTGATATATATTATATATCATTTTTAATGCAATAATTAATAACATCATTAAATAATATTTTTTTTTAAGTGTTAATATTGGATGAAAGAATAGTACATAAATTTCTACCACGAAATAATTGAGTTAATATTAAGCAAATGAGATTATACTGATACAAGAGACTGAAAAACACCTCTGTTATTCCTAAGGTGTATGTAATTTGTTACAAAATTCTGAATCAATACAGTATTGTTGTTTCCTATCTCTTGTATTTGATTTGATTAAATTTCTTTGACAGATATCAATTTCCTTGTTCCAAATGATCAGATGGTGTTATGATTCATTTGTAATTGATTCATGTGTTTGCTCATTACTGAGATTTCTCTTTGTTGCTGGTTAATACACTGATATAGCTCTAAGGAATTTATTTTTTAATTGTCTTTATCTATTTCTGCAAATGATTCAACAGTGAAAGTTTTACAGCTTATATTTTGGTTTTTCAACTAACATGTGCACATGCAGGTTATCTTGAATGATTTGATCTTAAGTTGCTATTATTTAATTTTCATTAAACAACTGTGGTTTGAGTAAGAGGATTGTCATCTTGTTTGCATTTTTGATAATGTGGTGATTTATTTGTTCTTCAAACACATCAAGACAACCTGTAATCAACGCAACATCCTTACAAAATAGTTTAGATTCAGATTAGGTTTCTTTTCCTAGTTAGGTTTAAGTTTTCTTTTTCTTTTCATCAACTACTTTGTTTTCCAATCTAGGAAACAGATCCTCTGTGGATCAAATCCAACCATAAGCGAGCAGAGGCTACAAAAGTATACGTGGGATATTAGTAATTACTATCCCAAACACCTCGAGGATAAAGCAATACTTGCGTGGGATTACTTGAAGCCTTTGGCTGGTTTTTCTCCATTTGTTGTAAGCCTTAGACACCCTTATCAGCCACATACACAGTTGGGGCTTCAACAAATGGCACTAGCAGGAGGGCCATCATATCATTCCTAAACGAAACACGCAGACACCTCCTCCAGCTAGAGATCCAATCATCACTTGTAGTCGCGCTAGCGCGTCTACCTCAGGGGAACAAGTAGCACAAGGTTCGAACGTCATCCCATCCACTCCTGCACAAGGACATAGTGCCCCGGGTAGTAGATATGTTCTTGTATCACCTGCTCTAGGACCAATCATAGTTGAACAACTGTTAAAGGGTAACTCTGAAAACGTAGTTGAGATTAGAAGAAGGTATGGCGAAGAACGTCTAACCCGTAATCTTTCCCGGAGCAATAATCAAAGCAATATTAACTCAGGAGATTCAAACGCTGAAGGAAATCATCCTCTCCCCACTGAACCGTCTATCCCTAGGTTAGATCTAGATTCACTTTTCCAGGAGTCATCCACTCCCTGACCTAGCATTCGAGCAGGAGGACCACCACCGTCTCCTCCCTCTTCCTCATCTTCTTCAGACCAGTCGTCTAATTCTGAATCCTCAGCCTCGTCACGGGAACTTGTTCCTATGGCTAACAAAAGACATAACATACCTTGGTTGGATGGAGATGTCGTCTATGTTTTAGGTGATCAACATAGATTACCTAAAAACCTTGAGAAGTGGCTTCCAAAATTTAATCCAGATGACAAAATTCCTGTGGAAGACCACATAAAATCCTTGATGCAAGCCATTAGACTTAGGAACGCCATACATGAAGACGTGGTTTGTAGACTGTTCCCTTACACCTTCGAGGGAAAAGCTTCTACCTGGTACTTTTCCTTAGAATCTAGTTCCATCCCATCTTGGGATGTGTTCTTTGAACTCTTCACTCAAAATTTTGGGGATGACAAAACCCCTGAGGAATTAGTCATAGAGCTCTCTTCCATGAAAACTAAGGCTAAAGAAAGAGTCAAAGATTACAACGATTTTCATATTTAAAGAATAGGATCCCGAGTACAGTACTCCCTGTTGAGGAGTTACTGGTAGCATACTACATTAAGGGTCTTTTGACCCAAATAGCCATGTGGGTTAATAGATCCCGTAAGGAGTCCTTAAAAGACGCTTTCTCTGAAGAAATACAGGTTGAAAGGGACATGTTTGGCCTCAAGGACAAACCTGATCCCACATCTGAACAAGTGTCTACCTCACGTAGGAAAAAAGACAGTTCTCCTAAACCCTCTGCTACTAATCAGGATCTGTTCAACATGAGTGAAGTGAAGAAGCTCCTCCAAATAATTTCTAACGAGATGGTATATCTTAAGAAGACAAACAATGAAAATCAATCCAATAATAGAGGATTTAATAGGCCACCCAACCTCCTCGAAATCCGCCACCTCCAAATCCTAGCGAGGGATTCACCTCATAAGAGATTTTATCTGTCTTGAAATCCTTAGCTGTAGGAACACCAGACATTCCTGAGTCCTCTGAAGATCGGTCCACTCAAGATTCACAACATCCCCAAGAGGAAGAGGAAGATGACCAGCAGGTCAGCTTTGTGAGTTTCTTTTCAGAGGAAGAAGAAGAAGAAGAACCCGACACAGTTTTTAACCTATAACACACACACAATACCAAGTCTAAAGGGCCACCTCCACAGGAGTCATCGCCTCTGACACAGGCCCCTAGCAAAGGTAAGACTCAAACTCAGAAGGACACCCTCATTCCAGATCCAGAATACAACTTGGCCGAGGACCTTAAAAGAGTCAAGGAAAACATATATTTATTTGATCTTCTTAAAATACCTTCCATAAGGGATTCCTTTCCCAAAAGCATGATCATAAAGCAACCCCGAGAAGCTCAGAATAATAATTTTGACTCTACTCCCCGACCAAACCATCCAAAACCTAGAAGCAAGGGCACTCCTCCCTTCTTACTTACCTTTGAAATATTCAACAGGAACACGCATAAATGTATGGTAGACTCAGGTGCTTCATCTAATGTTATGCCCCTTTCTGTGTCTAAAAGGGTCAATGCCACCTGGGAAACCTATCCTATTCAAATTGTGAAATTAGATAGATCCAAGGTTAAAGTTGTAGGGAGACTGAGGAATGTTCTTCTTAGATTATCTACAGATCCTCAGATTCATCAGACTATCGATATTGTGATTGTAGATATTCCATAGACTTATGGTATGTGGCTGAGTCGGGATTGGTCAGAGAAACTAAAAGGTTTCTTTGCTACTGATTGGTCTCACCTATGGTTGCCTATTAACAGGAATCCTAACAAGCTCAAAGTTGACAGAGAACAATTCATGAAACAAACTGTAACTAATCTCAATGGTTCCAACGAATCTGTCTCCTTCTTTAATAATCAAGTTGAACATTTCACATTTGACACTTTCTTTGGAGACTTACCTGATGATGTCTCGCCAGCAGAGAATGAGCATAAACACTCTCAGATAACTCATCTTACATCTGTCCCATTCTCTAGCACTGTTGTTCATAATGTATATAATGTAAATACCAATTTCAGAATTGATCCTATAGTTTCGACCTTGTTTTTTGATGGCTCTAGGTCAAAGGAAGGAGCAGGCGTAGCATGTGTACTAATTGATCCGAAAGGGGTCAAAACAATGATCACATGCAGATTGGAATTTGACTGCACCAATAACGTCACTGAGTACGAGGAATTGATCCAAGGACTCATAAAAGCTATCGATATGGGAGCTAAAGCAATTGAATGTGTAGGAGACTTAAAAATCATAGTGAAATAGGTACGCAATCAAATACATTATTTGTCTTTGCGCTTAGTGAATTATCAGAAATTGATCAGGGATATGACTAATTCCTTTTTGGCATTTAACATTAAATCCATCCCTAGATCGCAAAACTTTGACGTAGATTTGTTAGCCAATACTGCATCCAGACTAATCCTGCCTAAAGGTTTGTCTCCGCAAACTTTCTCTATTGAATTTATGTACATTCCTTCAACACCAGACAACGTCACAAGTTAGAAAGTGTTCGATGAGGACCAGCAAATACTGGACTTCCTGACAGCCCAGGACACCTTCGCAGGTATGGCTATTGATGAAACTGATCATGAGAAGTCATATCTGACCCTTCCAATATCATCCCCAAGTCTATCATTAGTCTAGAAAAGTTTTACGACTGACAAGATAAATTCAGACAAACCCCCAACTGCAAGACCCAGAGCTCAACCCTTAATTATGCGCATGTCAATCTGGGAACATAACAAGAACCCTGAATTATCAATCTTGGAATTTATTGTTCCCATGACGAACAAAGAAACTTCATTAGACTATGCAGGGAATTTAAAGATGCTTTTTCTTGGACATATGATGAACTCAGGACTTTCGACACTACTATCATGCATCATAACATCCCTATGAATCCTAAAGTAAATCCATATCAGCAGAAGTTGAGGAAAATGCACCCCAGTCTAGAACCTTTTGTCAAGAAAGAACTCAAGAAGTTTCTCTGGTCCAGGATCATCTTTCTCGTCAAGCACACGCAGTGGATAGCCAATTTGGTACCTGCTCGCAAGAAGAATGGGGAAATCATGCTCTGCATAGACTTCAAAAACCTGAACCGAGCCTCTGAGAAAGACAACTATCCTGTTCCTCCAATGGAGCAGATTCTTCAGAAGGTAGCTGGATCCGAGATTTTTTTGCTGTTAGATGGCTTTTCAGGTTACAACCAAGTCCTGGTTGCACCCAACGATCAACTCAAAACCGCCTTCCGAACCCCTTGGGGAACATTTGCATATAAACGAATGCCATTTGTATTAATAAACGCAGGAGCCACGTTCCAGAGAGCTATGGACATAGATTTCAGAGGCTTGATCCATAATTCTATCATTTTTTATTTAGATGATGTAACAATTGAATCTAAGAAACAATAGGATCATTTATCTGCTTTAAAACAGGTATTCGAGAGATGCAGGAAATTCAGCATTTTCATTAATCCCAAGAAGTCCATCTTTGCAGTAACGGAAGGTAAGTTGTTGGGTTTCGTAGTCTCGAAGGGAGGTATGATCATCAATCCAGAACGGACTAAAGCAATCTCCAAGATCGGCCTCCCTAACTCTCGTAAGGCAATGCAGTCATTCTTGGGTAAAATCAATTTTGTTCATAGATTTGTTCCAAATTTTGCTCAAGTTGTTAAACCCCTGAAATTTCTAGTCAAAAAGGATGTACCATTTAAGTGGTATGATGAACAAAAGAATGCATTTACTAAAATTCAGAAAGCCATAGCAGAAGCACCTGCTCTTATGTCCCCAGATTTCAGTAAAGATTTCATATTGTATACATTTGCTACTGACTTTTCTTATGCAGTTGTCCTAACACAAAAAAATCATGAGGACGCCAAGATCCCCATTTCCTTCACGAGTTTGACATTTAAAGGAGATGAACTCAATTAATCCCAAGCTGACAAACAAGCCTACACAGTATATAAATCAGTAAAACATTGCAGGCCCTATCTTTTGAAGTCAAGGACTAAGGTGAGTGTCCCTTATGCGGGTGTTCGCAATGTCCTCGTCAAAAAGGAGTTGGGAGAAAAGAAAGCTCACTGGATGACCGCCCTTCAAGAATATGATCTAGAGATCAAGCCTGTGAAGATTGTCAGAGGACAAGGTTTGTGTCATCTCACTGCCCAATCAAATGATCCTGAACATCAGCACACTGATTGGGAATAGGAGGAGGCTACTCCTACAGGTTTTGTTAACGTACTTGAAACTGTGACATCTGAATGGTATGACCACATCAAATTTTTTCTTCATAATGGGTTTGCCCCTGAAACCCTTGATCCCAAAAAATGTAGAGCATTAAGGATGAAATCAGCCCCTTATCAACTTATTAATAATGTTCTATTTAGAAAGAATTATGATGGAGTTTTTCTTAGATTCCTGGAAAAGGACTAGACTGGTGACTTCCTTTTCCAATTTCATACAGGACCTGCAGGTGGGCATTTCTCAGGTGATACAACAACTCACAAGATCATCAGGCAGGATACTATTGACCTACCCTATTCAAAGATTCCCATGTGTTCGTCAAAGGATGTGAGCCTTGCTAGAAGTGTGCTGGCAAAGTCAAGAAACATGCCTTCCCTTTGCAGCCAGTAGCAGTCCAATTCCAATTTCAGCAGTGGGGATTGGATTTCGTCGGACCCATCAACCTTGTATCCTCTTTACAGCATAAATACATCTTGATAGCCACTGACTATTTTACAAGGTGGTTCGAAGTAGTCCCTTTAATACTGTGTAACACAAACCAGGTAATTTCCTTCCTTGAGAATCAGATAATCACCAGGTTTGGCACCCCCAAGTATCTTGTTTTTTACAATGCCTCATACTTCCAATGCATTGACTTGACCAGCTACGCCCTTGAAAAGGGGATCAAGCTTAAGTTTTCTGCTAATTACTATCCTCATGGCAATGGGCTTGTGGAATCCTCAAACAAGAACTTGATAAGCATCCTAAAAAAGACAGTGGCTTCACATCATAAAAACTGGCATACCCAACTTTACAATGCTCTTTGGGCAGATCGAATCACCCCAAAGGTAGCCCTTGATAACTCCCCTTATTGCCTTGTTTATGGCAAGGAAGTTGTCCTGCCAGCTAATCTCACCATTCCTTCGTTGCAATTGGCCCAATCCATCCAAGAGAGTGACTCTTCCCCATTACAGCAGAGGATTGATTCTCTGCTCAAGTTATGAGAGGATAGAGAGAAAGCCAAGAACAAATTATACCAACATCAACAGTTGGTAAAGATAGAGAGAAATCCAAGAACAAATTCTACCAACATCAACAGTTGGTAAAGAAATGGTTTGACGAGAGGTCTTCCTCATATAGAGACTTCTCAGTGGGAGATTTAGTATTGAGATGGGACAAAAAACACAAGGACAACAAAGAGTACACTAAGTTTCAACAACTTTCGATGGGACCATTCATTGTTATAGAAAAGATTGGTCCTAGTACGGTTCGGCCACAAACACTGGAAGGGGTCGTTGACACCTACCCAGTGAATGTTTTTCTGCTCAAGGAGTATTTTGTTTGAAAATATTTTTCAACCCTGTATATAGGTTTGGTGTGTTATTTTTCTTTCTATTTTCTGAATGTTTGCTTGATAATTGGTGAATTTTTGGTAATCTCTACACATTTGGCAATGACGAGCGATCAATTTTCCTTAGTATTCAATACTCTTAACCGAAATAGATTTGTCAGTTTCTATCTTTCCTAAGTCATATCAGGATCTGTTATATGTGAATAATAACCATATTTGCATAATTTTATATTAATGCTCTCTCATCCGGGTTAATATATTCTACATGTCTTACTCTAATGGTGATAGTCATGGAAGAAAAGGTTCATCATGTCTAAGGTCTCATTAGAGCATTACGGCATATCTTCATAGCCTGGTCAATCTTACTCTTTGGAATTCAATTATAGCCATATATTTTATTATGTGGATTACAAGATGAGGGGTCTCATCACGATCCGGCTCAGGTTCATGGGTGCTCAGTGGAATAACATATTTTCCATATAATATGGGGAGGTGGCTTCCAGTTTTATGGGAGATGGGAGATCCTATCACAGGTCGACTCATTCATGATCTGCAGAGCATCGGTGAGTAACACTGCCGTCATGTAGACACCAAGCCATGGTAGTGTCTTGTAATCCATGTACGAAATAAAACCCCGGTCGTTCCAAAACAAGAGAGTATTGTGCATCAGGACGAGGGGGTCCTATCTAAGGCCAACCTCACTATGATCATAGGCTTGATTTTGGACTGAAACTATCACCAGATGGTTCCCAAGCCATGATAGTTTCTTTCGGCCATGTAGCTGGAAGACAAGAGGTCTTCTTACCGAGCCGGCTTGTTCAATTTCCAGGTCAGGTTTGTGAATGGCACTGATCACCAGAACATGGGGCAGTAGTCCTATATCAATGTAAACCTGTTGTTTCTTAAAAAAAAAAAGAGGGAGAGGGAAGGAATAAATGATGGTTTCAGTGGCCTCTGTGTGAAAACCCAAAATGTTCAAGATCTGACCCTAGGTTCAACTCAAAACTGCATGCCTATGTCAACCTAAGTTCAAATGATCCTGATCCTCTAATGACATCTGAATAAGAGTTGCATTTTCTTTAAAAATGACCATAGATGGAAGTGCATTAATAATTTTGATAATTCTTTGTTGGTTACATTCATATGTTAACATTTCTTGGGAGTTAATCATTTGTCTACTGACAGGTTTGATTGGAAAAGCTTATTGTTTTGCAGAGATAACTGGTTCTTCCAGTCAGTCGCCATTTGTTGTAGGTACAACAAATCCCATTTTATTTTTACACGGGAGCCCAATCACACATGCGAAGGTAACTTGATAGGATCCTTCGTGACTTTGTTGGCTTCAATTACATTTTTATTGACTCTTGGGATTCCCTAACTTAACCAAAATTCCCAAAAAAAATCCATGCTTGATTTGTGTGTTTTAAGATGCGGAAAGCTAGTTTTGTTTGGAATTGTTTTGCTCAAGTTGCAGAATGCGGGATCTTTTAGTCAGATATTTCAAATTTCCTCTTCCCACAGCCTGCATCTTGCAAATGCAGAATGCAGGATGCGGGAGATTTTTATAGATATGTTTTGATTAACCCACACCCTGCATCCCGCAAAATGTTGAATGCAGGTTGCATGGTGTCATTTGTTTATCGTTTGATTTGTGTGTTTCCACAACCCGCATCTCGTAAAATGCAAAATGTGGGTTGCGGAATGATTAATAAAATTTAGATTTCATGTTTTGCTCCTACATCCCGCAAAACCTGATCCTGACCGTTATTTTCATCCTCATCCTACGAACTGTATTATTTCTCGCGAATTATAAATATGGTGGTCTTATTTATGATTTCTTCATTGTTTTTACCATTGTAATTTGCTCTGATGTGTGAATTTACCTTCAGATTTTACCAAGCAATTTCTCCAGTGTTCACTATGGTTTCAGGTTGGTTATCAAGTCGCCTTATCACAATTTGAATTGCTTACTGTTCTTCCTTTATAATTCAATTCTAATCTCTGGTTCAAGCATTCAAACAAGACATGGCAACATCCAAAACATCCCGAATTACCAGGTGCAAAAAACCTCCAGAAAGATATGCTTACCAAAGACCCGAATTTCGATGTCTTCTCTGAACCAGTGGCTGAGTGAATGAAACTTACCAGTTGGATTGGTCCCGAGTTTACTCCATCTTTGATAACAATGACCTTTCAGACTTCCAGGGTGACCAACTCATTTATGAGAGAATTAGGGATTATGGCCTTCATATGATTGTTGGAAGACCGTTCGTCCTCCCTTACAATGATGCAGTCAGATGGATTATAGACCACGCTAATATGAAAGACCATTCCTTTAACACCAATACTGGAATGCAATTGTCCAATTTCCGCTATGAAACCTTTGTGAAAATTTACGCCCTCAAACCTTTTTGGCAGCTCCTTGATGCAGATTTTGTTAAAGCTGCCAAGTCTAGGTTCAATTTCGACCCAATGATGAAATCCTGGATGGCTGAACCGCGCAAGTTTTCCCATAGGAAAGACGAACTTTACCTCGTTGAATGGTTCAAAGAACCTTACTCCCTGCTCGCAGTAATGTTGTGCAGGATTTACGGTCTCCCCAACTGTTCTTACTTCAAGGGAATGGGATCCCATTGCTCACCATGTCATAACTACGGGCGAGTCCGTCCACTGGGCTTCAATACCGTCACTAGAACTCAAAAATTCCATACAAGAATTCCAGAAAGCTACTGCTAGGAAGAAGCCCAACTTTTATCTTTCTGCCTTCATTGTGGATATCTTCTGCGCCAAGTTCCATTACCCCAATATGGGATGGAGTTGGGTATTACCATCCCCACCTGTGCACATTTATCATTCGGAGCTATGGGATACCAATTATGTAACCAGGTTTTATGATATATGTGAGAGTTTCCTCGGCCGTGTCTATTTCCTGATTTTCAACAAGGAAGCCCCTGCATTCTCACCTGAAGCCAAAACCCTCATAGCCACCATGGGAGATTGGTATGTCGGTGAATCATTCACCTATATCAGATTTTTTGGTAGCAATGTTGCTCATATACTACCTAAGGTCGTGCCGGACAGGTTGGTCCTTGAAGAGATTTCATTTCAAACAGTCACAAAGGGGATTTATAAGAAATGTGTTGCACCTAAGAGGAAAGTTTGGCCCAAGTTTCTTATAACCCTTGGATCCTTGAGCATACCTTCTTCTACTTGGGCATCAGAGCTCAGTGACCACATAGTGTCACTCAAACTTGGTTTTGCTAGTAAAAGGAAGTATGATCCCAAGGGGATTGTTGATCTCCACCTGAAGCAGAACCACTTTAAATCAGGATACACTCATGAGGAAACTCCAGATGACTTTATCTATCAGGGAGTTGATACTTTTTCCGAAGTCTTGGCAAGGGCTAAAAGAAAAGAAGAATAAAGTCATGTCCTACAATACCAAAAGGAAATCAGGGATAGGATTCGACATTACAGGTCTATGGAGTTAGACATTCAGGAAAAGGTAATAAAAGACAGGGAAGAAAAGGAAGCTCAAGCTGTAGCAAAGGAGGATCTAGCAACCAAAACTACATCCATGGAAACCAATTCAGACACAGGTAAAGGGAAAGGTCTCATGGAAGAAATTCTCCAAACATCTGTTGAGCAGCAGGTCAAGGCCTATTTGCATACTTCAGAGCAAATCAAATAGAAACTAAGCAGAATGACTTCAACACTAGACACTCAAGAAATTGCAGCCTCTCAACCAGCTGAAGTTGCTTAGGTGACCACTGTGGTTGAGAAGACTCAATCAGAACAAACCCAGATTGAGGAGAAGCCTTTCAAAAGGTTGAAGATCTCAGTTTCATCCATCCATGTTTCTACTATAGACTTGACTCATTCAGAGGAAGAGGATGAAAGGATTTCCCATGTGCCTGTTACCGTTGAAACTGGAAATGGTAATGACTTACTGGTTCTACTGTGACACCCTTTAAGTCTCATATTTATCATGATGCCACATGTTTACCCAAATCTATTATACATGTTTCTGTGGATATGCCCATTCCATCATCTATTGTACCTCCAGTTTTCAAAATTCCATTGCATATTCCTTCATTTAGCTCAGTGTCATCCCCTGTGCCTGAGAAAACTTCAGCAATTTCACCATCATCACTCAAGGCCACTACTTTGCAAGTTTCCTCTATTGAAACTTCTGTTCCTGACATTTCTTCAGCCTATGAAGTAACTCTTGCTCAGAGTGTTACTTCCTCTCCATCCACTTCTCCTATTACTATGACCATACCCTCTCACGCCACAACCCAAACCTCCTCTCTAATATCCACAGGCATTAATATATCCCCCATTGATGAGATGAGGGATGAGTTCAATGAAGATTTTGTGATATCCCTGGGAGAATATCGGTACAGTAAAGCTGATAAATCAGTGGTGAAGAGGGGTAAGAAGAGGGGCAGGTATCAAAGTGATATGGACATATCTTTGGCAAATGAGGTTGTATGGACCAAGCGATTAAGTGACCCACAAGCGTATGCCACAGATGCTGCATCTGTTCTAGGAGCTTTTACAAGTGTCAATTTTGATGTTGTTAATACTTTAAACAGAGAGTTCGATAAACAGAAGGCAGAAATTGTCAGTTTGAAAGAGGAATTGGAACAGTTCAAGAGACAACATGAGGCCAAGCATGATGAAATTCAAGTGAAGAATGTTGCTCTTAATGATGAGCTACAAAGAGAAAAGACCGTTAATGCCACTTTGGTTTAGAAGGTTGCATTGTTAGAAAGACAGAATGAAAATGCAACTGCAAGTGCAGCTTCATCTTCTTTTTCCAAGTTTTCCCAGGAAGAATTTAAAGAGCTTGCTATTTAGACTAACAGGGAGCACCATGATTTGGTCTGTGAGTTATTTAAAACTCTAGATAATATCTTTGAAACTCACATGGATTTTGACAAGATGTCTGTTGTTCTGCAAGACTTAGTTTAAAAGAGGCAACAAGCTTCAAAGGCTTATGACGAGGTCACATATTGGCAAAGATACATGAAAGATAAGCTAGATAATGTCAATCTCCTTACTAACTTCTAGCTTAAGAAAGTCAGGACTATCTTGAGAGCCTGGGAAGATTTAGATTAAACAATAGCTGAAGCCATAAAGAAAGCACAAGCCATTTGCAGTAGAAGATGGTATGTAGCTGACAACATTATGGATGAATTATCCTTTCCTGCAATGGTGCTTATTAAAAAAGCATGTCCACCAGGATTGATGATTGAGCAAGTGGTGCAGCGAAGGGATGAAGAGGAGGAGAAGATCAAGAAGCTTGACCATGTCAGCATATATGATGTAGATCAGTTGATCAAACATCCATTCGCAGTGGAAGGAAAGATCCACATCTATATCCGATTTTGGCATAAACTGGCTAAAAACGAGATTGAAGATCATAAGTGCAATGCCCAGCTTGGCATTGAATCTGCCAGTTACCATGATATTGAGGAATTGCTACATATTTGGAGGATGTGGAGAGATTTCTTTGGATACTAGCTTTGTTCAAGTTTTGATCCCCTTTAGGGGGGAATCTATTCTTTGTAATAATTATTTAAGAGGATGATCTCAAATGTATTAGGGAATTTTTGGGAATTTTGGAGGAAGGAAGACTGATACAGGAGACTGAAAAACACCTCTGTTTTTCTTAAGGTTTATGTAATTTGTTACAAAATTCTAAATCAATACAGTATTGTTGTTTCCTATCTCTTGTATTTGATTTGATTAAATTTCTTTGACATATCTCGATTTCCTTGTTCCAAATGATCAGATGGTGTTGTGATTCATTTGTAATTGATTATTGTGTTTGCTCATTACTGAGATTTCTCTTTGTTGTTGGTCAATACACTAATAGATCTCTAAGGAATTTATTCTTTAACTGTCTTTGTCTATTTCTGCAAATGATTCAACAGTGAAAGTTTTACAGCTTATATGTTGGTTTTTCAACTAACATGTGCACATGCAGGTTATCTTGAATGATTTGATCTTAAGTTGCTATTATTTAATTTTCATTAAACAATTGTGATTTGAGTAAGAGGATTGTCATCTTGTTTACATTTTTGTTAATGTGGTGATTTATTTGTTCTTCAAACACATCAAGACAACCTGTAATCAACCCGACATCCTTTACAGAATAGTTTAGATTTAGATTAGGTTTCTTTTCCTAGTTAGGTTTAAGTTTCCTTTTTATTTTCATCAACTACTTTGTTTTCTAATCTAGGAAACAGATCCTCTGTGGATCAAATCTAACCATAAGCCAGCGGAGGCTACAAAAGTATCCGTGGGAGATTACTATCCCAAACAGCTCGAGGATAAAGCAATACTTGCGTGGGATTGCTTGAAGCCTTTGGCTAGGTTTTCTTCGTGTGTTGTAAGCCTTAGACACCCTTATCAGCCACATACACAGTTGGGGATTCAACAAGGCCTCTATGAAAGTAAATTCTCCATTACCAAATGTCTACCTTAGAAGTCTTCACTTTCTAGCATTTTCCTTAAAGGGAGCCATCCAACTACTTTGGATTTTTTCCCACATAAAAAGTCATTATTTTTCCTTTGATTTATCAAACCAATCATTGAATGCATGTAAAGAGTTGGTGGGGAAGTATTCTCATGTAGTTATGGGAGCATGGGTTGGGTCCAATCATCATGGGAAGTGTGAAAGTACTATTATTAAATGATCCAAAATGGATCTGCGTTAAAAATTTAAAATCAAAAAATTATTTTTGACGAAATAATTTTCAGCTTTTAGTTGGAAGACGAAGGGCCAAAATGCCTCAAGAAGGTGGAATGAATCACCTTGATGGTTGGTAATCCCAACATCTCTATTAAAGAGTGTTATCTTGATGAAGAAAGGAATCCAACTGGAGGGAGAACTGACGCTTAGAAAGAAGAAGGGCATTGATGGAGAAGAGGGATCAATGAGGCATCCTGCTCAAAAGTTGATGGATGAATGAGTTATTGTGCATGTCCATGCATGAGCAGAAGGTTGTCTGAGCCATGGAACTTGCAATATTGCTAATGAGTAATAATGCATCAAAATATTTCCTGAGAGTGCATAGCTCACCCTTGTAATAAATGTTTGAGCAATTATAATTCCCCGTGAATGTTGGTTTCCAGGGTAAACTGTGTCTTCTTATGAATGATTTGACTCATTTTCTTCTTGTTGGTTTTGTGCATTTGGTGATGAATGTTTGAAAATAATTTTCTTGAGTTTTAATGGCTTCCATAAATGATTAAACAATTATGATAAATAGAACTCACTACCCATGAAGATTAATGGTTGTAGAGATGAGTTTTTTATATCTCATTATGAATTTTCCCATGCCCAATACAACAGCTCTGTAAATCTCACCATTTATGGTCTGGGGCGAATTAGAGATCAATGGCTCTCCTAAACTAATCGTAATCGTTGATATCTTGTAGGAGTTGCCAACTTGAGTCTTGGACTGGATTTTCTCATAGAGGAGAGAGAAAAATGTTTTTGGTTGTTAAAATACCTTGAGTACATTTGTATCTCTGATGGGACGAATTTACATTGCTTGGGGGCGTTTTTGTCATTCCTAGGTAACTCTAGAAATTCTTGGGGCATTTTAAAACAATGCTAATTAAATTTAATTGTGCCTGAAGCATTTTTTATCACAACTGGGCGAATTTACATTGCCTAGGGAGAATCTGCAGTGCCTGGGGTGAATTTGCATTGCATGGGGTATTCATTTCATTGTCTGAGATTAATTTAATTAGTCTTGGGGTGTTTTTAATACAATTAGGAAATTTTAATTATGTTTGGGATGAATTTAAAGATGCATGGGATAATTTATAGATGCGTGGGTGTTTTCATGGCTACTGGGTGTTCTTAAACAGTAACAGGCACTTTTATTTTGCCACTGGGTGCATATTGAACAACTCATAGATGAATAAAGCATTCTTTTACAAGCATCCATTCCGTTTTGCATTCAATTGTTTATTGAATTCCCTATTGATTGGAAAATAAGCTCAGCTTCCTGTAATTCGAATTTCTTGAGTGAGGTGTAGCTTGGAGTGACATGATTGACTAAAAGTCCTTAAATATGCAAAGTTGTATGTAATGGAAATTTACACCACTATGTTTGATGAATGGATTGTTCATTTCTGTCACACGGTTTGGTTGTTCTAATTTGTGTCCTGTAGCAAGCATATTAACCCAAATTTTGAGTTCATAGTGGTAATATATTGTTTCTCAGGGTGTAGGTTGTGGTAGAGTACACATAGAGCAGCCATGTAGTACAACCTTTTTATATCTGTGAATATATCAAGGTGAAGCTTATTTCCAATCTTAGCAAAATTATAAAACTGGAGAATTTTCTTTAATTTTATTTCTGTGGAAGTATCTGTGTTGATAAAACAAACGAGCCATAGGTTTACCATTTACGGATCATATGGTATCAGAGTCGTTTGAATACTGGAGTTGTGGAATTTTAAGGAGGAATCAAAGATGGAGCAGCAATGACATCAAATAACTGGCCAACGATTGAAGAGGTGAAGAGCTAGCCACTATTCACACATGGTCTTGAAAACAGTTCCAAAAGTGCTACAAACTATCCAAAAAACACAAAATGCGAGCGAAGACAGTTGGGAAGGAGTGTATCCCATGCCTATCATGTCCTGCTAATTTTGAAGTTCCAAGAAGCCATTTTAGAGTGTGTTGAAAAAGAACATATCACTCTCCATTCCAAAGGTTGAAGATTGCTCACATTTTTGCATTATGGAACAAGCGAGCCAGAACCAGAGCCAAAGCATAGCAAGTACCAGATCCAGTAGCCAAAGCTAGAGTCAGAGTTGTAGCTAAGTGCCAAGTCAAAGCCACGCTCCAGAGATATAGACATAAAGTACATTGATCCATACTAGTTTCCATGAGATTTTTGGGACCAAAAGCTTGTGAAAGGGGAGGTGTGATTCGAAATGGATCCCCATTAAAAATTTGAAATCAAAAAAATATTTTTGACAAAATAATTTTCAAGCTTGAGTTGAAAGACAAAGGGCCAAAATGAATCACCTGGATGGTTGGTATTCCCGACAACTCTATTAAAGTGTGTCATCTTGATGAAGAAGGGAAGCCAACTAGAGAGAGAATTGAAGCTGGGGAAGAAGAAGGGCATTTACAGAGAAGAGGGATCAAAGAGGCAACCTGCTCAAAAGTTGATAAAGAAAGGAATTTTTGTTCATGTCCATGCATGAGAAGAAGCTTGTCTGAGCCATGCAACAAGCAATAGTGCTAGTGAGTAATAATGTATCAAAATGTCGCTTAAGATCGCATAACTCACCCTCGTAATAAATTTCTGAGCACTTATAATTACCCATGAATGTTGGTTTTCCTGTTTGGGTTTCCAAGGTAAACAATGTTGACTGATTTGGATCATTTTCTTCTTGTTGGTTTTACGCATTTGGTGATGACTGTCTGCAAATAATTTGCTTGAGTTTTAATGGCTTCCATCCATTATTTAAATAGATATGATAATTAGAACTCATTGTTCATGAAAGGTAATGGTTGTAGAAATTGTTTTTTTAATCTGTTAATGAATTCTCGCATGCCCAATACCCTTCAACAACTCTGTAAATATCACCATTGATGGTTTGGAGCGAATTAGAGATCAATGGATCTCCTAAACTAATCGTTGTTATCCTGTAGGAGTTGCCAACTTGAGTCTTGGACTGGATTTTCTCATAGAGGGGGGAGAAAAATGTTTTGGGTGTTAAAAAACCTCCAGTATGTTTTTATCTCTGGTGGGACAACTTTACATTGCTTGGGGGCGTTTTTATCATTCTTGGGCAACTCTAGAAATGCCTGGGGCATTTTAAAACAATGCTAATTAAATTTAATTGTGCCTAAGGCATTTTTTATCACAACTGGGTGAGTTTATATTGCCTAGGGTGAATTTGCGGTGCCTTGAGTATGTATTGCATTGCCTGGGATGAATTTACATTGCACGGTGTGAATTTACAGTGCCTGGGGTATTCATTTCATTGTCTGAGATGAATTTAATTATTCCTAGGGTGTTTTTATCACAATTGGGAAAATTTAATTGTTTCTGGGATGAATTTAAATATTCATGGGTGAATTCATAGATGCATGGGCGGTTTCATGGCTATTGGGTGTTCTTAAACAATAACAGACATTTTTCTTTTGCTATTGGGTGCAGATTAAACAACTCAGAGATGAATAAAGCAGTATTTTATAAGCAACCATTATGTTTGCAAATTAAACAACTCAGAGATGAATAAAGCAGTATTTTATAAGCAACCTTTATGTTTTGCAGACAAATGTTTATTGAATGCCCCATTGATTGGTAAATAAGCCCAACTTCCTGTAATTCGAATTTCTTGAGTGAGGTGTAGCTTGGATTGGCATGATTGATTGTAATTCCTTAAATATGTAAAGTTGTTAGTAATGTGAATTTGCACTAATCAGTTTGATGAATGGATTCTTTATTTATGTAGCATAGTTTGGTTGTTCTAATTTGCATCATATAGCAAGCATATTAACCCAGATTTTGAGTTCATAGTGGTAATATATTGTTGCTCAAGGTGTTGGTTGTGGTAGAGTACACAGAGAAACCACGTTGTACAACTTTTTTATAGTTGTGAATACAACAAGTTGAAGCTTATTTTCAATCTCAGCAAAATTGCAGAAACAAAGAATTTTCTTTAATTGTATTTCCGCATAAGTATTTGTTTTGGTAAAACAGATGGGTCATAAGCCTACCATTTACGGATCAATTAATGACCTAATTTTGCTTATCTACTTTATCATGACCATAATCACCATTATACATCACTTTCAATGGCATTATCCCATGTCCATCCCTTTCATAATCATATGACCTCAATACTAAAAGCTACTAAAACCAAGATTTGATCATAAGGGACTACTGCACAAAAGTTCCCTAAAAATTTGCACATGATCATCGATCATCGGACTAAGTGGCCCAAAAAAACATAATGCGGTTACTCATAAATATTCTTTTCCTTCCAAAGAGTTGTAATCCCTAAAGTGGACATCACCAAACTGTTATTACTAAAAAATAATATTTGATATGGTCTCCAATACCTATCATTATCACACTAATACATCAATGAAAAGAGATTATTTGCGTTGGAGCTAGTTGTATCTTGTACTTTGTATGTTGTGTGTGAATGTGCTTGATTTTGTTCATAGAGATTTGGTTGCCATGATTTTTTGTGAATCCATGTTAACTTAATCTGGTTACATTATTTTAAGTCATACTATGCCTCATATTGAAGATTGTTGGGCGAGGACATTGCACCTATAAGGAATAACATCTTTAGAATATTATATAAAGTAGTCAGTACTTGTTATAAAATGATTATTTGATAGTATTAACAAACAGAATGTGTTGGTGTACGAAAAGCACAAACGACCATATAGATTGTTTTGGTTCTAGAAAGAGCATGAAGCCATGGCAACTATGTAGTGTAAGGTGGCATTTTCTATAGGAGAGTACCTAGATGAAGTGTTGTGTGATGTTATAGCCATACACATTTACCATTAAATGTGGAAAGGCAATGGCTATAATGGAAATGAAATTCTCAATGTAAGGAATGACACTTGCACCTTTACATATGGAAATAATTTCTAGTTTTTCCCATGAAGGATAAAGAGCTAAAAGAAGTGTTATTGTTGACAATGAAGTAAAGAAGATGAAAAAAGATACATTGTTGTTGAAGTGGAGAGCATATATTTAGAGGTAATTGAGAAAGTCAAGATATCATTGGGCACAAAAATATATATAACAAGGATTTCCTAAACGAATTGCCATTAAAGAGAAAAATAGTGCATTGGATAGATTTGAATCCAAGAGTAAGTTTATGTGCACAAATTGAGGCATGTGAAAGTTGGAAGAGAAAGTATGAGTATGTGTAGTTCCAATGTTGATATCACCAAAAATTTAGTAAACAATATCGCAGTCAAGGATAGATTCTTGTATTGAGGATGGATGATTTAATGGATAATTTGAATGATACCATTTTTTTCATTACTGAAAATCTAACACTCTCGTAGGTGTCTTGTACATTTGGTCATGGGTTTTGATCTCGGGTGGGGAAGGCCCCAGCCGACCAGCCCAACCACCCGGCCTACAAGAGGAACCCCATAATTTGAATGATACCATATATTTGAAATTATGTCAAATTTTGTTGATTACATACATTCCTTTGTTAGGATTATTTAATAATCCTCCCTTGCCCACTTGTCCACCTTAGTCATTTTAGCAGTTTCCTAGTTTAGTATAATGTTGTAGGCCCCCTAGTGCTATGCAGATGTTATATGGGGCTCACTAGCCACTTGATGCGCCCTCATGCATGATTTTAGGAGCTCCAAAGACCAATCCCTATATCTTAGGATCCCACAGAGCTATGGGAGTCCCACCTTTAGTTCACCCTCACCCTAGTGGAGTCAAGCTTCGATGGCTACCTTCAATTCAATTTCAGTTAGCTAATGCACCTCTTTTTGCATGATGTAAGGATAAAGGCGCCCATGCATATGCCTACTAAGGTCGGTTGACTGATTATTGACTGATTCAGTTGTCTGGAGTTGCATTGGTGATGTCTACAATGATGATTTTTCCTATGCTAGTCATGTATACAATCAAGGATTCGAATCACTCCTAGAGGATTTGAATTTCCTCCTTTGTACTATGTACTTTTCATACATAGATTAATGAAGATTGTTACCAGTTATTGCTGCCAATTTGGTTTTTCTTCCATGTTTAATTTCACATTGCATTTTTACCAATTTTAGCACTAAAATCCATCATTCTTCCTAATTCTTTCACTATAAGGGGTATCATTCAGCATGTTGGTCTCATGTAATTGATAATTTTACATCCTTATATAATCTTTAGTTTTATTTTTATATTACTTTGTTATCTTTAATATTAAAAATTATTTTTAGAAGGCAATTTCAACATTCATATTTTTGTCATGAGGATTTTTTTTGGTACTTATCATGGGCTTTTTTATTTATCAAATATAATAACTAAGATAGTAGCAAATGTATATGTTTTTTAATTCTTTTTGTCTCATAATAACATTCATTAGATATTTTTAATTAACACAAGTGTATAAATTCCATAATTGTTATGTCCCTGATTCTTTTTGTCAAGTGATGACATTCATTATATATTTTTAATTAACACAAGTAAAGTGTATAAATTCCATAATTGTTATGTTCCCACAGGGGATCATATAGTAACCAGTATTTTTTATTAATTTGCGTCGTAATGTTATACTTTGCATCGAGTATAATTTTATTTTTAATTTTTTTTAATAATATTTATATAAGAGTTGATTGGATGTGGTACAAGTGACATAGGTTTAGATTTTTGTGTCAGTCGGGATGGCAGTGTAGTTGTGTCACTAACCCTCTGACATTTTCATAAATGTTTCATTACGAGAGCTAGTTTCTTAGATCAAAGGAGTTAAACAATATTTAAGTTAGTAATTTTGGACAAGAAGCAAATGCATATACTGACATCATACATCCATTACAAACATGTCATGAATGGTTGCTCTTCAACCACATCATGACTCATGCATGCTCTCTCATATAGAGAATATAATATCCCTCCATTGAACTGTCAGACAAAAAAGAAGTGCATGCTTGCTCTCGCTCATACAGAGAATATCATATCCCTCTTCATTTGCACACACTTCTCACTCAAGCAATTGCGCAAGAGAGAGAGTAATATGAGGAGAGGAAGATTCTAGTCTTATTCTTTGGGTCTTACATTGTACTTGGTTGAAGTCTATATTGAGGTATTTTTGTTGGGTTTTCTTTCCCACAAGGGTTTCCCAAGATAGATCTTTATATTCTTTTGTGTGCTTGTGCTTGTCTTTCTTTTAGTGATCCTTTTGCATATGGTTATGATGTTATGGTGATAAATGTTTTTAGATATTGTATAATCATTTAAACCTTAACATGGTATTAGATTCACCGTGAAAGAAGTCTTTGTGCAATCGAAACACTGTACAACTGTAGCTACTAGAGATTAGGGTTTCATGCTTGAAAACCTTAGAAGAAAAAAATATGGTCGTCTTTGAATTTTCGTTATAACTCAATTTTGGTAAAGGCTCAAGATTTGAAAATTTGACAAGACAAAGACAAAATCTTCATGTACATTTTGTATGAATTTCAGCCTCATATTCGTTATACTTCAAGAGATATGATCCCTCTAAATCAGGGTTCCATCCTCTTTCAAGATTTAGTCTTAAACAGGTGACCTAGGGAGAATTGCTATATCTCAAGATAGGAAGATACAAATCGAATTTCATAATGTGTTTCATATAGGGAGTGGAATTGAATTTATGTGTTGCGAGTTTCAAACCCCGAAGTTGAAACAATTCCAAGTGGAAGTCCGTACAAGTTCTCTATATTGAACTAGTCCACAAACAAGTCACCTTGGGAAACTTAGCATAATTTCTACTTGGTGAATCCAATATTGCTATAGCATGTGGGGTTGGAAAGAAGACAGATCAGCCTATCTTAGGATGAATTTTCGGAGCTTGGGGAGCAGGAATTTCTAAGATACATCATAATCAAGATCAGACAATTTTGTAGAAGAAATTGAAGAAACTAGGGCTTCTTGTTCTGAGCACTTCCCTCCACATATTAGCTTAAAAAGGAGGACCGTCTAAATCACCCTAGGAGGATGCGTATTTCTATGGAGACAGTTTCTAATTCCATGGATTTTCAATTTTTTACCTAACATTATTGTTGGGAAAACTAAGGCATCGGATATTTTCCAATTATGTCCATAGATTTGGGAAAAGGAGTATGTTGCTCAGCTCACCTTGAGGAGGCACATCTTTCTATCCAATCAAATATGAAAATCGCCTAAGTTGAAAAATTAGGGTTTCTCTGTCAAACCCTAGATCCATCAAAAGCAATTTTCCAGAAAAGCATTGAAGCAAGCATCCAGTTGAAGCACTCTCATTGGTAATTTCTATTCTCTCTATTTCCATTTTAGGTTCTTACTTTATCATGATGACAAACATCACCAAGATTGAAGAAGTTGAGAAGTTCCGCACTTGGAAGTATAGAGTTCTCCTCATACTAGAAGAGCATGACTTGGAAGGCTATGTCAAAGGAGAAGTTGCAGGTTCAAAGGGAGATGCGAACAAAGCAAGCATGAGAAGAACGTGGTCAAAGCCAAGAGAATTATTTCCATCTCCACCAAAGACCATTTGATCTCATATGTATTCTCTTTGAAGAATCCCAAGGATATGTTTGATGCATTGACCATCTTGAACGAAGGAAAGAACATCAATAAGAAGATGACCCTAAGAACTCAGCTCAAGGGTATGAAGATACAGATGTCAAAAAGCATTCAATCTTACTTCACAAGGGTCTCCCAACTCAAGGAGCAACTAGAAGCTATTGGAGACAATGTTGAAGAAGCGGAAGTGGATATGAAAACCTTGAATGGTCTCCCAAGATCATGGGAATCTTTCATTTATGGAATTTGTTCTAGAAGGAATCTCACTTATGGGAGGAATACACGTAAGAAGAAGCTTGATTGATAGCAAGAGAAGAAAATATGGGAGAAGTTGACAATCAAGCCCCAACATCTCATACCAAGAAGAGAAAGGACAAGAAGGAAAAACATTCTCACAAGAATAAAAATATTCACAAGAAGGACCCCTCATAGCTCAGATGTTTCACTTGTGATGAAAAAGAACACTTTGCAAAAGAATTTCCCAAGAAGGAAGGACAATATAATTAAGGGGTACGGGTCATGAAGAATGATGTCTAGAATGTGGTCTTAATACCTGGAGGAAGTCTGTAATGTCTTCCAAATGGATCTACTAGATCAAGCATGCATCATATGGAAGCATCGAGAAATACAAAGCAATGTTTGTGGTTTCTCTCAAAAAGAGGGAGTTGATTATGGCGAGACGTTATTATTGTGACCAGACACCTCTTTAGTGGTGGATATTACACTAGACAGTTGGTGTAATTGAAGTAGAAGGACAGATCGAGCAACCTCCATGATTTGGGACTCTCTACAAAGAACCATCTATGTGTAGAAGGATTTGTACATGCCCAAAAAGAACCCATGGGATATCACATATAGTTACATGAGGAGCTTGAGGGTCACCTAGAGTGATGGAAGGTTGAATATGGAAGGCTACAAAGGACGAGAAGCCCATACATGGGTGCAAGAGAAGTTTGCAACAAAGTTTGAGATGGAGGATCTTGATATCCAGTGATCTTGAGAGATGACATGGATGGATATACAAAAGATCAGCAGTAGAGGAGGCTACCTATCACTCCAATATAGAATGTTCTGATGCAAGAAAGTACAAGATGCAAAGGGAGAATGGTGATCCGCTTCAGAGGGAGTGACTACAATAGCTCTCATAGTATGAGAATCTTGACATGATTCTCGATATTATAAGTGTGGCATAATCCAAAGGAGATTTTCCTTCACTAAGGAAAATGTGTGGTCAAGATCCTGAAGAGGTTTGATACGTTGGGTTGTAGCCACATCGATGGAATCAAACTTGGAGTTGCTATGTGATCCTACTTCAGAGATAGTTGATGTCATAGTCTACAGGGAAAAGATTGGTTCATTGAAATACTTAACAAACACAAGGCCAGATATTTGCTTTTTGGTGAATACTTTGATCCAATATATAGAGGAGTCAAGGTGTGTTCACATGGTTGTGGCAAAGCACATGGTGAGGTACCTAAAGGGTACAATTGAGTATGGACTCATATATGTGAGAGATCATAGGATCTACCTACAGAGATATGATGACTCTGATTGGGTTGGCAATGCTACAAAAAGAAAGAGCACTCCAAGATGTTGCAAAAAACGGATCAGTGTTTCTCTTATTTAAACTGAGGGTGTATATATTGCAGCTAAGACAAAAGCAAGGGAATATTCCTCAAGTTATGAGGAATACGTACTTTGATTAAGAGGAATTCTACCAATGAAGACAAAGATCATACTCTTATCCATTTCAGCATTAGATAAGAAGGGATGCATTTGTATGGACACTCAAATTCAACACAAGTACACAATCCTATGTAATATGTTGTGTAGAAGACTTGCTCAACATTTTCGATCATGAGAAAGATAGGCATGGGTCATCAAAATCAAACAATGAAATAGAGCTTGTTGTCAAAGACTTCAATACTTCCTACAAAGAGACAAAGATCAAGAGGGAGTCTACCAAAGAAACAAAGATAAGTATTTGAATTGTAATTTCCTATATATCTAGTTGCTTAAATGAGATTGTTTAGTTGTTTACATATCTATGTTCAAGGAAATCTATTATGCATGAGTTTTTGCATTGATGAACAATATACTACCAATATCCATGTGATGGGTAAGTGGCCTATGAAATTGTACAACATTCCATTTATACTTATCTAGAATGAAACCTCATTGCTGACATGTTGGGAGTAGTGCACGCTCTTAATAATGTCATGGTAGAGATGGTAGGAATCTAGAAAGTCACCGTATGTATACCAAATATGATATCTTTCCCAAGCTTGGCATGCCTAAGACCCTGTTATAACAACTCGCATCCATGCCTTGCTCTTATGCCTCAACTGAACTCTATCACAAGCCTCTTGGAAAGATATCATATGTCGCAGTCTTATCGTTCATCCTAGCATGCCTCTCATAGCTTCTACATCTTAGAGAGTCTTGCCTACAAGTTCAATTTAAAACTACCTCCATGCAACCCTCACAATTTTCCAATCCACGCAGCTCAATTATTTTGACTTTCGCAAGTGTCTACCACACCCTTAAGCTCCAATAGAGGCGCCTCTCCATGAGGCTTGCCTATGGCATGGGTGCATTCACAAGGTAACTTGGTGTGCTTCTCATGAGATGAAGACCTGCCCAAGAGAAACCCAATAAAACCTCCAACAACTTACCAAAGAAAAGTGCGCCCTCCACTACGCATCACAAGAGGAGGGGAATGCCTCAATGTGCCTCAAAATCTTGACTGGTGCAAACTTGCCTTGTTGAACTTGCTTCCTTGGTTATACCTTCTCTTGCCTCCATCTGCATGCTTGTCTATACATGAGTGTTCGTACATGAGTGCCCCTTGGCACAAGCTATCTAATCCCACCTCCACAAGCACTTGCATGGAGTGTTGCAAGCCACGTCAAGCACCCACCTTGCTAGATGACACACTTATCCATACTCTCTAATTGCAACACTTGGGCATGCACCCAACACGACACACCAATGTTTCCCACATGTTGATTCACCCACGCTTCTACTACGTCCACACTTGTTTCTTTCGCCTTGGGTGTCCATGCTCCTTGAGTGTGCGACCCATATGCCTACCAACAACATGCTCCACCTAAGTCTCTTTGCTAACACCCATTGTCCACACACTTGGTTTGGCATGTCCAAGCTCTCAAGTCATGCTCTTTGTGTCTTCTTGCCATCTTGTTGGAGCCTCATTGTTGCATGCCTACTAAGATGTGGTGTCACCCACCATAGGCGCCCAAGTCCTTAACTACTCACACGCCAATTTCTCAAGTTCCCAAAACGTGTTACCGCCGACTTGCCATGGCTTGAGAGTCTTATGCAAGTTGGCCAAGGTGCCTCCACACCAAGGTCGTTACAATGACCAATGTGGGGGAGGCTTGTATTAAAATTATGCTCGATAAACTTCTTTGAGTGTTGGTTGGCATGTAGATCAAGTAATAACTCGAGAGTAGAGTTACCCACTCTTTAGGGCCTCTTTTGCTTCTAGTTTGGGTACTCCTAGCTTGTAGGTAATGGGGGACTCTCAAGCCATAATTGATTGACTGGTTGGTTGGTCATGTCTTTTGGTTTGTGCCTTGGAAGACTAGAAAGGTGGAATACGTGAGCTACAATCATCCTTCATATTGTCATATTCATTCACATTTTGAGGTAGCTAAACCTTGAGTTGATCGCATGTGAAAGAAAGTTGTGGGAAAGCCTAAGGGAATTTTGCTTTTTAAAATTTTGCTTTTGAAAATTTTGTTTTTTGAAAATTCATAGAGACGTCAAGGTTCAACAAAGGCTCCTTCCAGGCATATCCTATTTGGATAAACTCTGTAATTTTGTCTTTTTGTCAATAATATGTTTTTGGGGACCTTGTGATACAAGAATTTTCCCTCTAAATTTTGGAAGATGCATTCAACCTTGGACTTTTTGCCTGCTCTCTATGGGAGGCAGACTTATCTTAATAAAAGTTGTTCTATCCAGCTTACCTATGTATTGGATGGCTCTGGTCCCCATCCCTAGTTCTGTCTTAAACAAGCTCAGATCTTTGATCTTCTCCTTCCTTTGGGGATCTTTAGTTGATCATAAGAAGTTCCACTTAGTGGATTGGCAGACCCTCTCGAAGCCTACTACTCTGGGGGGATGGGGCATCAAGCACTTGGGGTGGTTCAGCCTCTCCCTACGTATGAAAAGCTTCTAGATGGCTCTCTTTGGCTTCGGGATTTGGCATCAATTACTTTCTGTGAAATATTTAAAGGGTCTCTCTTTTGCCTCCTGGCTTCAAAATAAAGTCTTTTATGTTACTCATGCCTCTGTGATCTGGAAAGGTTTTTTGCTCACACTTTCTTGGATAGGCAGTGGTCTAGCCTGGCAAGTAGGGAATGGAGAGGACATTCAAGTTGGCATCGACCCGATTATGGGCACTGAAAACTTGGTTGTCCTCCCTCAGGCGCTTCGTGAATACTTTGAGGATTACAGCATTGTCTCTTTGGCTCAAGCTTGTAATCACTCTCTTGAGTCCGACAGTGATTGGCTCATTGCAGAAGACTTGGATCTGGGTGGAGACTGGAGGATTATTTGGAACAATTTTATATATGGGCTTGAACTTGGCAGAGTTCGCTTGTGTCCTCTAAGAGACACACTCATATGGTCACATTTGAGGTATGCCGATGACATTACTGTTGCTCAAGGATATGACTTCATCGCTCAGCATTCTCATACTCCTTCTCGTGTTTGATCTAAGGTTCAGGATTTGCTTTGGACCTTTAGCATCCCTGCAAAAATTCGTTGTTTCATCTAGCTGGCGGTGTCGAATCGAATTCTGACCTGGGATAATTTACAAAAAAGAGGTTGGCATGGTCCTGGTATTTGTATTCTATGCAGGCTAAATGAAGACACAATCCATCATTTGTTCATAGATTGCACTGTCTCGAAAAGGATCTTCTTTGTCCTACTTGAACAGTCGAGTCTATCTTTTTTCATAATGGTTCAGTTCTGACTTTCTTGGAACTATGGTTCAAAAACTTCTCAACTCATGCAATCAACAGCTTTCTACCTCTTTTTTTCTTCTGGAGTATGTGGAAAATGAGGAACTGCTGTCTCTTTGAAAATAAACCTATCTCTGTGACAGCCATACTTTATCAGGTAAAATCTCTCTGTTTTTTGCATCCAGTTAAAAAGCTTAAGCAAAAGAGCAAAATTATTGGTCCCAGTCCTTGGTTATCTTATCCATGCAGTTTCTTTGATGGGGCAACAGCCAAAGACCTGGGAGGAGCAGGCTTTGTTTTTCACCCAAGCAAGCTCCATTTTCTTACTTTCTCTCTGGGTTGTGGCTCTAGCGCAAACAATAGAGCTGAGCTTCTTGCTCTCTAGGCACTTCTTGTTGTATCTAAGATTATGGGGATCCCTTTGTAATCCATATATGGTGACTCTCTGATCATTGTCAATTGGGCTAATCGGATCGCGTCCTTGGATTCATCATTATTGTATCATTGGTGCAAGGATATCAGACTTCTCATTCAACACTTTCTGACTTTGTTAATCAATCATGTCTATCGAGAGCACAATCAGCAGGCTGATAGACTCTCCAAGACTGCCCTCGAGTTGCATCCTGGTATTGATATCTTTACTGAACATTTGAATGGCATGATCTTGGATCATGGAAATTTCCGACTTTTTTAGTCATGTGCCGAGACATTGTCTCTTTCTCTTTTTTGGCACGGTTTATTTTCTTGTCATACAAGACTCCAAGCAGGCTGGGAGGAGTCTATCAACCTTACTGATCTTGCTCTCTGATTCTCAGGGTTGATTGTTGTGACCTTTTGTTATAGGACTCGGCTCTATGATGATATGTATTTTGGTTTCTCTTGCTGAGATTTGTTCTCTATTACTCTTGGCCTCCTTTACTTCTCTCTCTTGGGAGAATGTTTTGGTGCATAGTGGGATCCCCATTATCTTCTATACTGTTTGAAAGCCCATTTTATATGGCTGTCATGTACAAGATGCCCTTTAATTCTTAAATGAATAACAATGACTGGAATTTTTCTGCTGTTAAAAAAAAAAAAAAAAACTTAAAACACTTAAAGCTCTTTTCATATTATTTTTTTAGCCTTTTATAGAATGTCAATGTAGAAATAACTAAGACACTTAAAAGTTCTTTTCATATTATTTTTTAGTCTTTTATGTAATGTCAATGTAGAAACAATGGAGCTGATAAATCATACTTATGAATATACACTAGTATAGAACCCAGGATGGAAAAATGCTGATAAAGTTCCTTGTTTTTTTTTGACAGTCGAAAAACCCATTCCTTGGTATTCATTGAATCAAAGGAAGTTTTTACATCTTCAGTCATTATAGTTATGCCTCAAGGGACCGCACAAAAAATCATGTAATATTCTCCTATCCATACATACATACGACACAAAAAGATACAAAAATAGATACCCACAGAAATACAAAGGTACCCACCTGGGAATCACTACAAAAAATCCCTCTCATAAGAGAGTTGTCTGAATCAGTCATCTATGTCCTTAGAGAAAATAACAGGAGCCCAAAAATCTGATCTAAGCAAAAAGAGTGACTCTTGTATCTTGTAGTAGCTTGCTCAACAAAACCTGATAGTAGCTCAATGAATCATGAGAGATAAACTGTAATAGAATGAGCATATTCTAAAAAAGCTGTGATGAGTCAACCCCAATAATCTCATTTCCAAATGATTCAATGAGTAAGAGATGGCCCGGAGCCAAGTGCAATCCTTTCTTGGATAAGATGCCTGCCCTCCTGTTATGTTCCCTATAGAAATGACTAAAATCCACCCAAGTAAAAGAGGACATGAGAATTCTGGTGTTGAAGCACCAAGCCTCAAGATTCACCATGTTCAAGGTAGATTCCTTTTTTGCCCAATTTATAATCATAGAGGAGTCGCCAAAGATATGTAGGTAAGGCAACCCAATATCCTTGGCGACCCGTAGTGATGCCCAAAGTGCTAAGAGTTCTGCTCTAGTATTTGTGCAGCTGCCACATCCGAGTTTGAAAGCAAGAAGGTGATGTTCATTCAGCCAAAGACAAAAGCCCGCTCCACCCATGTTATTTGCAACGGCACCATCAAAAAAGATCATAGGAAACACAGAAGTAGGAGACTTCCCAATGTTCCTAATTCTATGCATGTGCTTCTGAAGAGGCTTAAAGGTCTTTACCTCATCAAAAATAATATGTAACAAGCTAGTCAAAATAGGGTCCCTGATCATCAAAACATAATTTGTTTCTTGCCTTCCAAATATTCCAAATAATGAAAAGGGGCAGATACAGTAAAATACCCTTATTTGATACCCAATTAGAAAGATTTTCCAAAAAAGAAGGGGCATTCCATAGTATGTTCACATCAAAAATACAGTTGAGTCCACCGATCACCTCCTTCAGAAAACAATAGCTAACAAATAGGTGTTCAACCGATTCAGCCTCCTCTTTACAGAGACTACACCTATTAGGTTCAATCCATCCTTTCTTGCTTAAAATGTCCCAAGTATTAATTTTCTTATTGCAAGTGAGCCACACAAAACACTTAATCTTAAGGGGAATATTAAAGTACCAAATCTTCATCATAATGTCATTTTCCAGAACAGTTTTGTGATTTGAGACAATAAATTCATATGCTTTCTTTGCAGTCACCTTACCCATCTGCTCATCAAACATCCATAACAGCCTGTCCTCAGAATGTCCAATCCTAATACCCCCATGTGACAGTCCTTTTACATAGGAGGACCACTGAGTAGCCCATTCTCCCCCCAATAGCAGGTCTGAGGCAGAGTACCAATCAGTCCCATCCATACCACTACCATCCAGATTTTGAGCATGTGCAAGATATGTAATCCCCAGGTCAGTGAGATATTCTCTGAGCTCCTCTGAAAGGAAGTACTGCGAGTTGTGCCCAACAATGGGGTCAATACCCACTTTGATTTTTAATCCATTACCCACTTTCCATCCCAGCTGACAGGTAATCCACTCAATAATCCTTATAAACCCATTCCAAAAATATGAAGTACCAACAATACTAAAAGTCCGGCCTCGAATCCAATCTTCAAGAGGTCTGTTCCTTAAATATTTATGGGCAATAATTCTGCTCCAGATCCCAGTACCAATAAGTAGTTGCCACATACTCTTAAGTCTCAGTGAAATCCCAAACCATTCAAGATTCTTGATATCCCAACCACCGAATTCAATAGGTAAGGAAAGAGTTTCCCAATTGACTAGATGAGAAAGCTGATGTCCATCAGAGAAGCCCCAGAGAAAGGAAAAAATAAGTTTGCGCAGTGCATTTAGTATAGATTTGGGACATCTTGCCAATGCAAACCAATAGACAGCCAACCCAGTTAGCACAGCTTTAATGAGGACCACTCTGCCACCAAGTGAAAGATACATGTAAGTTCAGTTATGTATTTTTCTTTCAAATAAATCGATCATCCATCTCCAATCCAAGGTGTGGTACCCCAAAGGTTTAAGATGATAGCCCAAGTACTTGAAACCCACAGTAATAGGGTCCATCCTGAAAGGAAACGGTTCAGTTATTTTTCCCCTGATGTCAGAATCCACATTCTGATGGAGGAAAGAAGACTTTATAGGGCTAACAGACATTCCAGGGCTAACAGATTTTATAGGATTATTCATCATGAATAAAATCCTATATTATTATTTATAAATGGTTGCAAAAACTGACTTCATTATGTAAATGGTTTCAAAATTTGGAAAGTGGAAACTTATACAAACTTGCACATTGTAATTGGAAAAGAAAAAAAGATTAAATACCAGCATAAATTCATCTTAAACTTGACTTTATCAAGCACCAAAATGGTTCCAATTGTTTAATTCTTTTTTATCTTTTAAAAAAAATTATAACTTTAATCCATTTTAAACTTTAATTTCTCAAGCACCAAGAAGGTTCCAATTGTGTAATTCCTTTTTATCTGTTAAGAAAAAAAATTACACCTTAAATCTATCTTAAACTTGAATTTCATACATAGAAGGATCTGATTGTGTAAAAAAAATTATCTTTTAAGAAAAAATGTACAACTAAATATCTCTTGTTCTTGATATATCTAGATTTAAAATGAAATCAATATAATTTAATTTATTGAGTTTGTCATTTTTTCTTTTAATGGGAACAACATATTCCATAATGTATTACAACATCTCACCCATACTGAGCTGTAAAAGACCTCAACATCTCCTACATACTAAACTGAACTATAGAACACACCAACAAATCCATAATGATATAGAAACCAGCAAATCCACTTGAACTTTTGATGTGCAAAATAACATGCAAGACCAATACAGTCTAGGATGTATCCAACAAGAAATCATTTGCCTAAGTGATTTGTCATAGTCTAGGCGTTTTAAGTGATTTTTCATAATCTAGGCGGTTTTATATTTGGTTCATTGTTATACAAGTCAAAAGTCCATTGTCTGTAATTAATGAAATTCACTGTCTACATTTAGCATTGAAAAGACAAACCCAGAAAGTAGTTACAGTGGTTATATCAAATTAGGCTTTTTTTAACAACTGGAATACAAATCAATTTTTATGCAGTTCAAGTTTTGGTTTAGTTGAACACAGATAAATAATGATGTACAAAACTATCAATTTAGTGAAGCCTAAATAGGTGTAAAACGATCATATAATCAAGTGCGATCACACCTGCTATAAGGTCTTTCTATCAATTTAGTGAAACCTAAATAGATGTAAAACGCTCATATAATCAAGTGCGATCACACTTACTATCAGGTCTTTCTATCAATTTAGTTAAGCCTAAATTGATGTAAAACGATCATATAATCAAGTGCGATCACACTTTACTATCAGTTCTTTTTAAAGAGTTGAGCACAGAACACTATTGTGATAAATCATATTAGTTCCGTCAAATACAAATATCTACATTCAGAAGGGAAGAGAACAACCCAAAATATAGGCCTCTCTAGTTAGGTTTTTTTATAAGTTGAATACAGATCAATTTTGATTTGCAATATCATAACAGTTCAAGACGCAGGTTTTAGTTGAATTAAGTTCAATATTGATTTGCAAACCATTTTTTTACTAAGAAAATCATTATTGATTAGCAAAAACAATCTATGTAATTGAGTATAACATCCAGAGTATATCTTAGATTTCCTAAAGGCACAACGCCAAGTCAAATATGAGTTTAACAAATTAAATAAGAATAGAACCCGGAGGTAGAAGATAATACTCCATCCCACACATGATTTGCAAAATATATTGATTTAATTAGTAAAATTATATATATATGAGAGTATTAATACACTTACAATAAGGTCTTTTAAAGAGTTGAGTACATACCGCTATTGATCTAAATCATCATATCAGTTCACATGAATAAAAACTACTATTGTTTCATAGTGCTCATGTTTATCAATTTAGTGAGGCAGGTGCAAGATTTATTAGTTATAAGTGCAAATAAATCGATGGAAAAACAGAAACCTGAAAAACCTATTGAAGAAAAACTTAAAAAATCATTCAATCAACAAACAAACCTAGAACAAAAGATTAGATAATGATGTACCATTGGCCAAACCAAACAGTAAAAAATCCAGCCAAAACTGAATCAATCTCTTACTGACTCAACGAATAAGCAAATGCCCTGTAAAGCAAGCATTTAAAATCACTGAAATGCGATTGTCATATCAAAACCCATTAACAAAAAAATATGAAAACAAGAGATTGTGAAATCACATAAGGCTAAAAACCTAGAAGACATCCAACCTACCCAAATTAGAACAGAGATCTTGCGTTGTAATATCCCATGAGCAGCCAACAAACACTCAAATAGCCATACAGAGCCAAGGTGGGCCCCCCCAGAACACACTGCAGTACAACACTTAGAGATGAGTATCCAAAACTCATCCACAACAATGTAAAATGGGAAAAGCAAAAGAGAAAAAGAATCTCCTGTCAAACATTGCGCAAACAAACAACCCAATAAAGTTTCGAGTTACAGATGAAGTTCTTTATAGTTTTAAGTAAGAAAATAAATGAATAAAGAAACTGAAAGCATCATCAAATTAGAGATGAACACAACAAGGCCTCAGAATAAAAATGTCATCAGATGATATAATTTCAGCCGGTAATTCCAACTAAAAATAACTCATCATTGGCCTGAGCATAATATTCCCATCCCAGTTCATTACTGCATAACCCTAAACACTTCATTAAATTTTCTGATATAAACTATCGGATACCAGGCAGCGATAAACTCCGAAACCGATGTCAAATTATCCGGCAGTTCCGGCCCAAGTATATGCATCTGCCCATGGATCACGAAACCATGGCTGAAGCATCAGGAATTGGGCCGGATTAGCTGCACTTAAAGTGTCATCCGTCACCTCGCATCTACATGTTTACTGTCATCACAAGGTAAAATACACACCCCAAAATTAGAACACAGTATAAGCGAATCCAGATCCACATCCAAACAAACACCTCTCTCAATAAAAGGCGTCTAACAAGAATCCATATATAACTTTCAATGCGAAACCCTAGCTCTGAAATCAGAACACGGAATAAGCGACTCCAAACTCAAAGCCAAAGAACCGTCTCTATGAGTGAAAGGCGTCTCACAAGACTTGATATATAGTCTTCAATGCGAAACCCTAGCCCTGTCTAGGGTTAGGATACTCGCCCAACTTTTCAATCAAATTTAAATTCAATTTTGAACTTGGAGGTAATCTTTGACCTTTTGAAACAGCATTACCCCAACTTAAACTTTGATGTGATCTCTAAAAGGAATTTATAATGATCTTTTGATTTGGGTTCTTTATACACAAGTTATATTTTTTTTTTATGAATTATCATAATGTATCTAATTGTTGGGCTGGTGTGTCTTCATGGGATGGTGTACCGGTTAGTCCAGATTTTTAAAATCTTTGTAATGGGGTCTATTCCGTTGGGCCTTGACATTAAAGTAAATTAAAGTAAGTTCAAGCCTCTCCATGTAAAAAAAAAGTGTGGAAAACAAATTATTAGAGAATTGAGTTTTAAAGTAGTTGTTAATTAAGTGTTCTCTAATCTAAGAATGTCTATTTTGATAGTGGTGAAATCATGTGTAAAAATACACACCAAATGAGAGCTTTTATGTTTGTTTTATGGTAATTTTGTATGATGTTTCTAATTTAGTATGATGTCTATTTTGATAGCCGTGAAATCATTTGTAAAAGTACACAGCAAATGAGAGCTTTTATGTTTTTTTTATTTTTTCTAAAGAATATTGTTTTTTATAAAGAAATCTAAGTCTAACTTGCACTTTGTTTTATGTGTTGTATAAAAGGAATATGTCTAACTTGGCATGTGCTTTCTATTTACACCCTCTATTTATGAAGGATCTAAGTCGGATCTGTCAAATGTATGGCTTGGGCTAGCTGTGACTCCATGCAAGCACTTTGTTTTATGTGTTTTATAAAGGGAACATGTTTAACTTGGCATGTGCCTTCTACTTACACCATCTACTTATGAAGGATCTAAATCAAATGTATGGCTTGGGGCCAACCATTACTCCATGTAATATAAAGGATTTGACTCAATTTCCTAGTTAGAGTTAGAGAAGTCAAAAAAAAAGTATTGCCCATATTCCAGGTGAATCAAAGAATCATAACTATGTGTTGTAGTTTAACATTACACCCTTGTTTTTAGGTACAAATGTTAGTAAAATCCAAAGCACCATAGTGAGAAGACCAAAGGGTTGTTGTTGTGTTGTTCCCTTTAAGAGTAGAACCGTGAAGAGAGGTTTTTGAATGCAAGAGGGGCATGATTAGCCTTGTTAAGCAAGGTTGAATGAGAAAATTTGTTAAGATGGTCTCCATGAAGACTAAAAGGTTCATACCCGAAGCTTTCCTTTCCTCCCTTTTTTCAAATCTTTTTAGACCCAGGGATACTCTAAAGTGGCTACATTTCATTATTGGAGAAACTTAGACTTTAAAGGTTGGGTGCATTGAGCATATAATTTATAAGCTCTTTCTGCATGGGGAGTTTATCCCTAATATTTTAGGGAGGCTCCCAAATAAGGTTTGGTGGTATAGTCCTAGGTCATGCTCCAATGGAATATTGACCAGTCTTTTGAATCCTGAAAATATTTCTAGGGAAGGCCATGCTTTAATCAAGAAAGTATCCCAACAATACTATATAAAGGGCATTTGGCAACAAGGGATTTGCAAAATCATTCCAAGCCTATGTGGGAGACAATTTGTGATGTCCTAGCAGAATTGCAAAGCACTACAAGGACTATGAAGGATTGACAAGTGGACTATTATCGATGTGGAGACTTGGGAGTGACATGCTGGAAGAATTTGGAGACACGTGGGCCAAAAAAATCAATATATGGATGGGGATGTCCATGCACAAAATCCTCATTCTTTCACATAATACTATAAGGGAGCTCTTGTGTATATAAATTGATGGAGGATACTTTGTGGGATACATGTGGTAGAAACGTATAGGTTCAAATCCAATAGCACATATTGATTGAACTAATGGTGGTTCAGCGTTAACTTCTAAGTGGCATATCTCTGGCTACCTACTACGGAATCAATGGAGCAAGGGATCATTGGAAAACTTATGAGCAATAAAATTTGGTGATACTACCCTCATGAGGCAAAAAGGATAATTTGATAGGGATTTTCACCAAGGAAAGTTGGGTAATTGAAATGTGTATCATTCTACACAGAGTTTAAAAATTATCATGATTAGTTTGTATTTAAGACAATTACAAATGGCTTGAATTGCCACAATCATCATTTCTTTGGTTTAGATGTTGATCCTACTAGAAGCAAACTAATTGTGTGCTTTTGTTAATTCAAAATGAATAGGTATCCAATACTTTTAGCTTTCCATGATTTTATGTATCTCTTCTAATTTCTTACCATCGTTTGCATCATCCATCTTAAATTTATGTGTCATATAATGAGGGCGAAAGGTACCCAATGAGAAGGCGTATCTTATTCATGTTTATTATTCATTGATTTATCTTCCCCTCTTAAATGTTTTCATTCAGTTACTGCAATATTGTGCTTAATAGTTAAATCTCAACGAAAAACCATGGACAATACCACTACAACAAAAACACCTTCTAACATAGATTTTAGCGGAACCTCCAACATAAAAATTGTTTTTATTTGTTTATAGAGTAGGTGGATAGCGAAGGCGAGAGGCCAAAGGTTTTTGTAGATGTTTCATCTCTAGTTCGCTTCTTATATATAAATACATCATCGCACTTTAACATACCTAGGAGCATTTGAGAGTTAAATTGTCCCGACATTTAAATTTTTATTTTAAAAATAAAAATAAAGAAAATAGTCGGTGCTCCAGACACACAAACGCACACCAATGCACTTTAATCAAAGAGCACATATAAACTTATATATTTTTTAAAACAAATAAATAAATCCAACAATTTACAGTGTCTTTATAAATAAATAACCACACCGGTGCATTTTTTCTTTAACAATATGCATCGGCATGTTTTATAAAAATGCACCGGACTAATTGAAATGATATTAAAATTTAAAAATAATATATCCAATACCCAATGTGTAATGTGACTAACAACGCACTGGTGCAGATATATTTCATATTGTACACCAGTGCACTACCTCGAAACACACTGGATAGTTAAAATGTCTCGTAAAATTAATTTTAATTTAAAAATAAAAAGTTATTGATGCATGCCACAAATATATACGCATTGGTGTGCCTTTATAAAGGCGCATTGTTCGATATATAT
>LPNX011050390.1:49956-84763 GCA_001517045.1 Pseudotsuga menziesii
AGTTTACAATGCACAGCGTTAGGATAAAATATTTTTTTAACGATCGTTAAATTCCATTTTCCATTGTTACAATGCTTTTGTAGAGTTGTACAAGCTTTGGTGCTCAAGCATATTGAGAAATGTCCCATGTCACATTGTTCCCATATGTAATGCCCCAGTTGTTAAGCCTCAGACTTATGATTTTTCATGTGACTTATGTTCTTTTGCATTATGGGATTATGATCTTTTATATGACTGTGGACTTATGTTCCTTTGCATGTTAGTCTGATTAAGGACTTATGATCATTGTTTGATAATATGACTTTGGACTTTGGCACTATTACTAATATTAATGTTATTACCAACATTATTGTTATCTTTGAATGTTGTTACTATTAATTAAATAAACAACTGGATCAGCAAAGGCAACTAAAAGACTATGGGAGGCCATAGATTCCATAGTGTGAGGGAGAATGGGGACATCCATAACACCTTATAACGTGTTGTTGGCTTGCACTTTGGTGACATTAATAATGTTGGTCACCCAAACCTTGTACAACAGACCATATTATCGACCCTTATGGACTATGGAGTTATTATTGCATCATGTGCACACCTTAGTGGGGGCCTTTTTCCTAGTGCACCCTCCTTGGGAAGAGATTCCCTCATATTTATGTGCCCTTTTCCTAGTTTCTAGGGTTTGTAAGCTATTTTATAGATTCCACTCTTACACAATGCATTAATGATCCCATTTTTGTGCTTCCGGGACATTTATGACCCTATTGGATCCTTTCTCTCACCCAATTCGCCCTCCTTAATGTCTTGTAACCCCCCTTATGCATTAGTGTGCCTCATTGTGCACTTCATGGCTCCACTCCTTGGTTTTTGACAACTCCTCCTCATGGAACTAATCTGAGAAAGGGAATCTCCTTACTAAGTCACCAATCCACTGATTAGAGTCAAGTCTCCATGATGAAGTTTAACCTTACCTCTCTCTAATTCGAGTTGATCCCCTTGGGTTAGAGTTCCCCCCCTTGTGTTATAAATTCATATGCCCTCTCCTTGTTGAAGCTAATTATCTTGAGCTTTGGACCATGTAACTTATGTTATCTAATTGTGTTTGGATTGTTGATAGTATTGAGAGTGTGTTGAGACTTAGAGTGAGTCTAGTTATTTCCCTTTGCTTCTGTTATATCACTCTACTAGTCCAGGTTCTCGCACATGAATCCAGGAAATGGGTTGGTGAGAGGAGTCACATCCCATAGGTAGTGGAGACAGACAAGAAAACAGTATTGGGAAGCATTGTGGTTCTTGGAAGAGGTAGTTTTGAGGGTGGTTAGACTAAGTGAGTCTCTATCTGTGAATCTATGGTCTCAGCTTGAGGGTGACCTGTTTAAGGCTTGACTATATCTACAGATGGGAGGAAATTTGTCTCGTTGGACCTAATTGCCCATACCTTGAGATAAGTATTTCTCAAATGATTTATTTATGTTTGAACATATTATTATAATGATTATGTGCAATGGTGTCTGAGTTGAGTTATTTGTATGCTTTATTATTATATGTTAGTATCAAATTTGAGTTGTTATTCATTATGATCTTCTTTCTCTTAAAAAAAATTGTAACAGTGACTCTACGGTATTGAGAGGGGCGCAACCATATGCTTTGGTTCTACAATGTTTGATCATTTATGTGTTGTGATACCTATTCCATTATGTCCAGAACAATGTTTCCAGTGAGGATTTCCTTTTGTTTCATCGAAAAATCTTTCTAGATGACCAAGATATGTTTGTTTTGGTCCATCAATTTTCCCGGTGCCAAAATGAGCACACCAATTGTTTGATTGGGAATGTTATGTGCATGGATTTTATCCTATTAGTATATATGAGTTTGAATAATGTAATATGAATGTAAAATTGATTGGTGGCTGGAGGGAGACATCCATACACAATTTGAAATATATTAGTGAAAAATTGTTGTGGGGGACAACCATCGGGAGTTGATTTTGTGGGTTGTGATTGCAGCGGGTGCCTTTTGTTTTTCTTTTGTTGCGGTGTGGTTGTAGGTTACAACCTATGGATGTGCCTTGATGTTTGATTTTCTTAATGTTCAACCTCACCAACAACATACACATAACAACCCCAAAAATTAACTTAGTTTGCGGAAAAACTAATAACAACAATACTCAACTATTTAGCAATTGTGTTTTCAACATTAATGCAATTTATAATGCATGAACGGGTTTTAGGACCTTATTCTCACTAAGGATGATAAACAATATTCCTTAATCATGTTTTGTTGCGATTATGACCTTTGATAGTTAACTTAATTAAGTGTCATAATTATCTTAATTAAGTAATTAATTAAATAACACAACTTTAATAAATAATTTGACTCTAGAATCAAGTAGGAGCAGATAAATAAAGGTTTCCAGCCTTCAAAATTTAAAAAAATAATTCTTATCAGCAAGGACAGCCAAGTGAAGAGTCTTCAGGGAAAAGATCGTCTGTAGAATGTTGGATATGAAAGGAAAATCACTTTTCCAGTCAGTGGTCACGTAAGAAAAATAACCTTCACAACATTCTAGAGGCTTCAATTATTGCAGATGTAGGTGGAAGTGTTCAGAGGATCTATGTAGCCCTGGATGGGAGGCAAGTTGACCACCAATCTCGAACGATTGAGGTAACATGTAAGATTTCTAATAAAACCATATCTATTTTAATTGATTTTGGAGCTAGTAATAGTTACATTGCAACTAATCTATAAATGTCAATTGAAGAAAGGTAAACTTGAAACAACAATTCTAGTATAGTTAGCTACATGAGCCAAGAAGAAAATCTAAATTTTTATGAAAGTGTGTCTTTTAGAAATGAATGGTTTGAAAACCTTTGTAGACTTAAATAGCATGCCCTTGGGGTCATATGATGTATTGATTGGCATGGATTGGTTGGATGCACAACATGCCATACTGGATTGTTATAATACTTGTTTGGATAAAGAAGGAAACTGAGTGACGATCAAAGGTATACTTAGACCCATATCCCTGGGGCAGGTCACAACTCTACAATTGGAGAAATGTCTGAGAAAGGGATGTTAGTTATATGCAATTCATGTGGAAGACTCAAAAGAAGGAAAAGAGCCAAAACTGTAAGATTATCCAGTACTACAAGAGTTTGCAGATATATTTCAAGAACTGTCAAAAATGCCTCCTAAGAGGGACATTGATTTTTCTATTGGCTTTGTGTCAGGAGCAATACCTTCATCTAAAGCATCATATAAAATGAGTACTCCAAAGTTTAAGGAATTACAAATGCAGTTAGAGGAGCTAATAAAGAAAGGTTAGATAAGACCCAATGTTTCTCCTTGGGGAGCCCTTGTGTATTTTGTAAAGAAGAAGGATGGAACTCTAAAACTCTGCATAGGTTATAGGATGTTGAACAAAGCAACGGTTAAAAACAAGTACCCCTTACCAAGAACTAATGACTTGTTTGATCAGTTAAGAGGAGCCAATGTGTTTTCAAAGATAGATTTGTGGTCAGGATACCACCAAATTAGAATTAAGAATGAAGATATTAGTAAGACATCATTTAGAACAAGGTATGGACATTATGGGTTCATAGTGGTACCATTTGGTTTAACAAATGCACCGGTAGTATTCATGTGTTTAATTAATGATTTATTTAGAAAGTACTTAGATAAGTTTGTGATTGTATTCTTGGATGACATCCTTGTCTATTCCAAGACAAAATAAGAGCATGAAGAACATTTAAGGTTAGTAATGCAAGTGCTTAGAGAAAAAAAATTGTACTCCAAGCTGATCAAGTGTTCTTTTTATCAAGGCATAATCCACTACCAAGGGCATATCATATTCGAAGAAGGTGTTTCAGTAGATCCTTAAAAGATAAGATCCATTATGGAATGGTCAACACCTAAGAATGTATCAAAAGTGAGATCCTCCATGGGATTAGTACCGAAGGTTCATCAAAGGATTCTTGAAGTTAGCTCATCCTATCAAATCTTTGCAGAAGAAGGGTGTGAAGTTCAATTGGACTCCTAAGTGTGAATATAGTTTTCAAATACTTAAGGAAATGCTTACTATTTCGCTTGTTCTAACGATTGCAAATCTTGAATGAAACTTTGTTGTATGCATGGATGCATGTGAGGATTGGTGGAGTATTGATGCAAGATGGGCATGTGATCAATTATGAATCTAGAAAGTTGAAGGAACGTGAGCAGAACTATGCCACCTGTGACTTAGAGCTTCTAGCTATCATCCATGCTTTGAATATGTGGAGACATTATCTAATGGGTAATAAGTTTGAGTTAAAAATTGATCATTATGGTTTAAAATACTTGTTTAAGCATCCTAATTTGAGTGCAAGACAAAGGAGATGGATGGAGTTGTTCTGTGAATATGACTTAGACATCAAGCATATCAAAGGTAAGGGAAATAAATTAGTTGATGCACTTAGTAGGAAGAAACATGTGATGCATGTGGCAGCTATCAACACTACTACATCAGATTTAAATGATAAGATCATTGAAGGTAGTTTTATAGATCAGCTTTATCAGTAGGTAAAAGAAGGATTGCAACAACATAAAATTCCACATAATTTTGATAAGCATAAGTTGGAAGAAAATGGAATCCTCATGCACATAGATAGATTTTATGTTCCCAATGTTGGAGATACAAGGAAGACGATTTTGAGGGAAATGCATGATGTTCCTTATACCAGACATTTAGGTTATCAGAAAACAATATTATTGGCCAGGGATGAAGAATGATGTTGCAAAATATATAGCTAGGTGCATGGAATGTCAAAAAGTTAAAGTTGAACATCGACAACCAGTGGGATTGTTGCAATCCTTGCCAATACCATAATGGAAATGGGATATAGTGACAATGGGTTTCATCACCAACTTACCTAAGATGAGATTGCAAAATGATGCTATCATGGTTGTGGTATATAAGTTGACTAAGGCAACACACTTCATTCTAGTAAAGACAACTCACAAATCAACTAACATTGCAGATATTTACATGAAAGAAGTAGTTGATTGCCTAGTGTTTCAAATGCTATAGTATTAAACAAAGATTCAAAATTTACTCCGAACTTTTGGAAAGGATTGTTCGAGGGGTTTGGCACAAGTCTAAACATGAGTACAACATACCCCCCTCATACAAATGGACAGACATAAAAAGTTAATAAAGTGATTGAAGATATGTTAAGGATGAATGTGATGGACCAACCATCTAAGTGGGAAGATTATTTACACCTGGTATAATTTGCTTTTAATAATGGATATCATTCCTCTTTAAATATGAGTCCTTTTGGGGCCATGTATGGAAGGAAATGCAATACTCCCATCAATTGGGATAACCGAATAGACATAGTAATTGTTGGACCATAATTATTAAAGGAAATGGAGGATCAGATGATTGAAATAAAGTAGAATCTAAAGGTAGCTCAAGACATGCATAAAAGATATGTAGATTAGAACATGACTACTAGATAGTTTCAAGTTGGAGATCACATGTTTTTGGAAGTTAGACCCAAGAAGAGTTCCTTAAACTTGGGAAATTTCTCCAAGCTAGCTGCCATATGCTGTGGAGATTTTGAGGTATATGACATGTTGCTTAGGAGATGGCTCTACCTGCTTGCATTAGAGTACATAATGTATTTCATGTGTTTTTATTGAAAACGTATATACCTGATCTTAACCATGTAATTGATTGGAATGTGATCCAAGTAATTAGAGCACTTTTATTTTTTTATTGATATATATACATGTATGTACATGGTACTAATCATGTAATTGAATCCATTATTATCCAGGTGGAACTACAAGTGTATTTTTTGGTACAACCTATTACCATTTTGGGCAGTAAGGTCAAGCTTCTTTTGAATCAAGAAATCAGCCAAGTAAAGTTCCAATGGACCCATTACAGTCCCGACGATGCAACTTAGGAGTTGGAAGATTCCATGAGGGAAGAATATCCTCATCTATTTTGAAAGTTTTGTATTGAGACATGTATGTAATAAATATGCATCGAGGACGATGCATTGTTTAAGGGGGAATGGGATGTAATACCCCAATTGTTAAGCCCCAGACTTATGATATTTCATGTGACTTATGTTCTTTTGCATTATGGACTTCTGATATTTTATATGATTGTGGACTTATGTTACTTTGCATGTTAGTGTTATAAAGGAATTATGATCATTTTTTGAAAATATGACTTTGGACTTTGGCACTATTATTAATATTAATATTATTAGTGGAATTATTACTATATTTGAATGTTGTTACTATTAATTAAATAAATAACTAGATCAACAAAGGCAACTAAAAGAGTATGGGAGACCATGGATTCCATACTGTGAGGGGGAGTGGGGACAACCCTAGCACCTTAGAACTTGTTGTTGGTTTTAGTTTGTCCATCCTAGTTCATATTTGCACCTTGGTGACACTAATAATGTTGGTCACCCAAACCTTGTACAATGGACCCTATTATTGATCTTTATGGAATATGGAGTTATTATTACATCTTGTGCGCACCTTAAGGTGGGACCCTCTTGCCTAGTGCACCCTCCTTGGGAAGAGATTGCCTCATATTTATGTGTTTTTGGTCATCTATGAGCCCTTTTCCTCGTTTATAGGGACTATAAACTATTTTCTAGTTTCCACTCTTACACAATGCAATGATGATCCTATTTTTGTGCTTCTAGGACATTTATGACCCTATTGGATCCTTTATCTCACCTAATTTACCATCCTTCATGTTTTGTAACCTCTCTTATGCATTAATGTTCCTCCTTGTGTTGTTCATGACTCCACTCCTTGTTTTTGGTAACTCCTCCTCATGGTCCTAATTTGGGAAAGGGAATCTCCTAACTAAGCCACCACTCCACTAATTCAAGTTAAGCCTCCATGATGAACCTTAAACTCACCTATCTCTAATTTGATTTGATCCCCTAGGGTTAGAGTTGACCCCCTTGTGCTATAAATTCAAATTCCCTCTCCTTGTTGAAGCTAATATTGAGCTTTGGACCATGTTGCTTGTGCTATCTAACCATGTTGGGAATGTTGATAGTATTGAGAGTGTGTTGAGAATTAGAGTGAGTCTATTTATTTCCCTTTGTTTCCATTATATCACTCTACTAGTTCAGGTTCTCACACAGGAATATAGGAAATGGGTTAGTGAGAGGAGTCACATCCCATAGACAGTGGAAACAGACATGAAAGTAGTAGTGTGAATCATTATGGTTCTCGAAATAGGTAATTCTGAGAGTTGCTAGAATAAATGAGCCTCTATTTGTGAATCTATGGTCTCGTCTCGAGGGTGTCTTGTTCAAGCGAGGAAGGATTGACTGTGTATATGGCTGGGAGGAAAGTTGTCCCGTTGGAGCTAATTTCCCCTATCTTGAGATAAGTATTTCTCATATGATTTTATTTATGTTTGAACATATTATTATGATGATTATGTGCAATGGTGTTTGAGTTGATTTATCTGTATGCTTGATTATTATATGTCAAGATCCATTAACAGGAAGAATGGAATCTTTAGGATTCAAATTCGAGATGCTATTCATTATGATCTTCTTTCTCTTCTTAAAAAAAACTGTAACCATGACTCTACGGTATTGAGAAAGGAGAAACCATATTCTATGTTTCTCTAATATATTCTCATTTATGTGTTGTGGAACCTATTCCATTGTGTCTGAAACAACATTTCCAATGACAACCGTCTTTAGTTTCATCGGAAAAGCTTCCTGGATGACCAAGATATGTCCGTTTTGGTCCTACAATTTTCCCAGTGCCAAGATGAGCGCACCAGTTGTTTGATTGGGAATGTTATGTGCATGGTGTTTAGATTCAATATGCTAAGATAGATAACATTAGTATTCAATTCGATTTCACAACAATAGAATATACAAGATCACTGAAAGAAACATAATCATAAGATAGACACTGATTTATCCTGGGAAACCCTCTAGGGGAATAAAACCCAGCCAAACTTCCTCAATATAGATGATCAGAAGTACAAAGACAAAACCCTAAACAAGTGTTCCTTCTCTCTCTCTCTCTCTCTCTCTCTCTCTCTCTCTCTCTCATGAAAAATACACAAGTGAGTTTGTGTCCAAATAAGGAGCACATCACTCCTATTTATACATTAGCTTCCACTTGACTTTTTCCCTAACTAGGTCGGCCCCAACAAACTTAACTAGTTCGAATTACCTAGGAAGACTCAAAACAATATACACTCGACTTACAATGGAGTTTTCACCTCATGACTCTATGATGACCAAATGAAATAATAACATCCCGACGAAGGAATAAAACATCTCTGAATATATGACAATAATAAAATACAATAGAATATTCTTGGAAGTTACAATATTTCAACACTTCCCCTTAATGAGAAGGGTATTCTTTTGACAACAGCAACATAAACTGTAGGAGCAAGGGGAAAGAGCATCATCAATAGTAGGTGTAAGGAGAGAGAGCATCATCAACAACATCAAGGTGATACATATATAAACAATTGGAAGTTTTCTTCAACAACATCAATAACTGGAACAGTTACTGGAACATCTTCAAAATATTCAGTACTAAAGCATCGTCTTCTACAACACTGAGTCTTCATCTTCTGCAACACTAGATCACTCGAACATCTACAACAACACTTGATCTTTTGATCAATAACAACATCATCTGCAACAACACTTGATATTTCGATCAATAACAACATCATCTGCAACAACACTTGATATTTCGATCAACAACAACATCATCTGCAACAACACTTGATCTTTCGATCAACAACAACATAACCTGCAACACACATGATCCAATTACGAGGTGATCAATCCCTCTCACTTTAGGACATAAGTCCAAGGATGATGCAATCCTAACCACATCACTAAGACAAAAGTCTGAGGATCACTTTAGGACTAATGTCCAGGGATGATACAATCCCAACCACATCATGGAGACAAAAGTTCACGGATCACTTTAGGACTAATGTCCAGGGATGATATAATCCCAACCACATCATGGAGACAAAAGTCTGCATATCACTTTAGTACTAATGTCCAGGGATGATACAATCCCAACCACATCACTAAGACAAAATTATGTGGATCACTTTAGGACTAATGTCCATGGATGATACAATCCCACTGTAACATCATCATCACTGCTTCGCCTTTTGAGGAAGGTCCTTTCGAACCACACCAAGCTTGTCACATAAGTATTCAAACTTTATTCGAGATAGAGGCTTAGTCAACACATCAACAACTTGCTCATTAGTTCTCACATACTGGATTTTTATAGCTTCCTTCTGTACCATATCCCGTATGTAAAAATACCAGATTTATATGTGCTTTAACTTGCCATGGAACACTGGGTTCTCCATCATCTTTATACAACTCTGATTGTCACATAGAATCACCGTGGTATCCAACTCTAGGTCAAATAGATCTGACATCAATTTTCGAAGCCATATGGATTCACAACTAGCACAACAAGCTGCTATATACTCTACTTCAGTTGTGTTGAGAGAAACATTGGACTGATTCCTGCTAAACCATGAGATCATGGCGGATCCCAGACAATAACATCCACCTGAGGTGCTCTTCCTATCTGAGACACTTCCAACCCAATCTGCATCTATATAGCCATACAATATGTAGTCAATATCTCCAACATAGTATAGACCAAATTATATCGTACGTTTCAGGTACCTCATCACATGCTTTGCAGCTACTAAGTGAACATGTCTAGGATTAAATAGATATTGACTCAGGGTGTTCAGTACAACAAAGCATATATCTATCCTGGTATTAGTCAGATACATCAACGACCCAATAATCTGTTTGTACTAAGTCACATCCACTAACTCTGATAATTCATCAGCTAACAACTTTATGTTGGTATCCATGGGTGTGGCCATGGCTTTACATTCCAACATATCAAATCTTTTTAGGATTTCCACAACATACTTTCCCTGGTTGAGAAATATTCCTTCTAGGTTCTTCCATACTTCTAGACCTAGAAAATAGTGCATCAATCCAAGGTCTTTCATCTCAAATTCTTCAGCAACAATAAATCATCCACACACAACAATAACATGACAGGTTCATCATCCATAACCTTAAAGTAAAGGTTAGGGTCGGATTCACTTTTGGTAAATCCCAAGCTTGTCAAAAAGCTATGTATCCTTCCATACCAAGCTCTAGGAGCTTGCTTCAATCCATACATAGCCTTCTTTAGCTTGCATACGTGAGTCCATATGTCTTCAACTTCAAATCCTTGTGTTTGTTCTATGTACACTTCTTCCTTAATAACACAACTCAGGAAAGTTGTCTTCACATCCATATGTTGTAAACTCCACTTCATCATGGATGCAAGTGCCATGATGGTTCTAATGGAAGTGTGCCTTGCTACTGGTGCAAATGTATCTTGATAAGAAATTCCCTCTTTCTTAGAGAATCCTCTAGCCACAAAGCTTGCCTTGTATTTCTCAATACTTCTATTAGCTGCATGCTTTATCTTGTAGATCCACTTGGAAGATACCACACTTTTTTCCTTCTGGTTTGGGAACTATATCCCAAACATCATTCTTCATTATTGATTGGTATTCTTCCCTCATTGCTTCTCCCCGTTCTTTCTTCTGTATAGCTTCTTCATAACTTGTAGGCTCTTGATCTACAAGATCACACATCAAAGACACATAACTGGAAAATGACTTTGGATTCTTGCTTACTCTTATGGAGCCTTATGGAGCTCCATACTTCTCTGCTTGTATAATTTCTCTTGCCCAAGCAGGATTTCTCTTTCGTGACATATTCATAGTAGGAGGTTCTTGAGTTTTTAGCATATCATGGTCTTTTGATGTTTCATCTTCGGGGAAGGGTGCAACTTCTATATTTCTGGGAGGTACATCTTCTTCATATACTTCTTCATGTTGGCACGTCTTTCTAGATCTCTTGAGAGCTGCTTCTTTGTCAAATGTTACATCTCTACTAATATCCATGTGATGGAATACTAGAATGTATATTCTTAAGGCTTTGGAGACTTCATAGCATCCAACAAATATTCCCTTCTTTCCACAAGGGTCCAACTTGGTTCTCTTTTCTTTTTGTATGTGAACATATACTGGGAAACCAAATACCTTGAGGTGCTCACTTCAGGCTTCTTTCCTATGAACATTTCTTCTGGAGTCTTGAATCCAAGGGCACTATGGTATAATCTATTATGTACATAAATTGTCCTCCTTGCTGCTTCAACCCATAGATGCATTGGAAGATCTTGATCATGTATCATTGTCTTCACTGCTTCCATAATGGTCCTATTCTTTCTTTCTGCAACACCATTATTTAGTCTTTGTCTCACTCTTCAGAAATTGATTCTTGATATTCTTTCCTTTTGCACATCCTTTGCAAATGCCGTCATGATCTATCTTCAAATCTGGTAAACCCACCACTACTCGCCACTACTTTTCTCACATGGGGTAGTACTTTGTATTTGATGTGAGCAAGACTCCTATGCCATGATTCACTTGGGCTAGTGGTCTCATGAACAAGGCTTGTTTCTGAATGTCCCTTGAGTTTATATAAGCCTCCTTCTTCTTCACCAATGACAATTGCATCTTCAATTGATTTTCCTTTGGGCCACATAAGTACTTGTCCATCTATGAACACAACCCTACATCCTTTCTTATCTATTGCTGAGATAGAAAGTAAGTTTTTCTTCAAACCTGGTACACATAAGACTTCCTTCATCTTCATGGGGGTTCCAGAATCAAGCTTGTAGCTTGCTTCACCAATTCCTTTGATAGGGTATTGATAGTCATCTCCTAATGATACCTTCTAAGGAGATTTCTTCTCTTCAAGTTTTGACAGAGTTTTGTTTTTTCCCTTCATGTGCTTTTAAGCACCTCTATTAATAATCCATGTATCTTCTGCAAACGTCATAGACCGAGAGAGTGCAGAGAATAATACATACTCTTATGCATCTTCTTCTTTTGCTTGTTTTATTTAAGGTCCTTCTTCCTCTTCTTCTTCATATTCATCTTCATCTAGGTGTGCATGATGTCTTTTGTTGTTGTTCCTCTTCTTGTATTCTTCTTTATTCAATGGACAATTTCTGGCAATGTGTCCCAACTTGTCACAATTGAAATATTGAAAGTTGGTGTAGTTTCTTCTTGGATTGTTTCCTCTTGTCCTTTGGAACTTATTCAGAGGTTGAGACTCCTTGTGGCTTTCCTTCTTGAAGTTATATTGACTTCTTACTCTCTTGGTATGGGTGGATAGGGCTTCATCGTCTTCTCTAAGTAGAGCTTCTCTATTGGCTACTCTAGCCTCCTCTTGGATGCAATCTTCCCATACAATGTCGAATTTAATGCTTTCCTTTCTGGCACACATATTCTGGATGAATGAATCCCAAAGTTTAGTGAGACCATTGAGAGCACTCATAACTAGCTCATCTTCATCAAGGGAGTCTCCAATGGCTTCTAGTTTCTCCTTGAACTAGGAGACCCTTGTGAAGTAGTATTAGATGGATTCTCATTGGCACATCTTGGTACTCTTCAATTGAGTTCTCAAATTCATCTTTATTTTGATGTTTCTCCCTTCATACATTCTGGCTAGGGCATCATACATCTCCTTCGGGGTCTCTTTGGATGACACTTGAGGAATCAAGTGGTCTTTGATAGAATCAACAATGATCCTCATTTCCCTAATCATGTCCTTCTTGTACTTCTCCTTAGATTCATCCTCTTCAGGTTCTGCAACTTATTCCTTGATGTATTTGGCAAAATCGTTCTCTCTAAGAATGAGGCCAATCCTATATTTCCATGCTCGAAAATTCTCTATGCCTTCTAGCTTATCCTCAAGTTTAGTGCTTAGGGCCATCTTATCCAAGAGGTCACCAAAAATGAAAATTTTCAAAATGCAAAACTGACCTTACCAGTAGATGCGTTTGACTGAGGTGAAATGACTGGTATACTTGGTTTCTGGAGATTCCAAATTTTCACCTCTCAAAATTGACTTGTGAAATTCTGATCTACAGTTTCTGTAGTCTTCTGGTTTTCTGCAGTTTTATGGTCCAAAGTCAAACTAGGATATGACTTTCCCGGAGATCTACCCACTCAAAAATTTTGATCTAGGGCTCAATAGATGTGCCCTAAGGAGGTGCAACTTTCTATGTAATCAAATTTCCAAATTTCCAACTTTGACATAAACCCTAATTTCTTGTCAGAGGGAGAAGAGAGAGAGTTTCACCTTGTGAAAGTTGTCTTTAGGCTAGCTCTGATATCATGTTAAGATTCAATATGCTAAGATATATAACATTAGTATTCATTTCAATTTCACAACAATAACATATACATGATTACTGAAAGAAACACAATCGTAATATAGACATTGATTTATCCTAGGAAACCTTGTAGGGGAAGTATAGGGGAAGAAAACCCAACAAAACTTCCTCAATATAGATGATCAAAAGTACAAAGACGAAACCCAAAACAAGTGCTCCTTCTCCTTGTAGATCTCTCTCTCTCTCTCTCTCTCTCTCTCTCTCTCTCTCTCTCTCTCTCCTGATTACACAAGTGAGTGTGTGTACAAAATAGGAGCACATCGCTCTTGTTTATACTTTATCTTCCACTTGAGTTTTCCCCTAACTAGGTCGGCCCCAACAAACTTAACTGGGCCGACTTACCTAGGAAGACTCAAAACAATATAATATTACTTTCTAGAGGTTTCTATCGACCCGAATTACAATGGATTTTTTTATTTCATGACTCTATGATGACCAAATACAATAATAACATCCTGACGGAGGAATAAAACATCTCTGAATAAATTACAATAATAAAATACAATAGAATATTCTTCGAAGTTAAAATATTTCAACACATGGGTCTAATCCTATTTGCATATATGAGTTTAAATAATGTAATCTAAATGTATAACCGATTTATGGTTGGAGGGTGGCATCCATACAGTCCGAAATATATTAGTGAAAAATGGTTGCAGGGGACAACCATCAGGAGCTGGTTTGGTGGGTTGTGATTGCAGTTGGTGCCTTTTGTTTTGTGTTGGTTGTGGTGTGGTTGTAAGTTAAAGCATACATATGTGTTTTGATGTGTGATTTTCTTACTATTCAACCTCACCAACAACACACACATAACAACCCCATAAATTAACTTAGTTTGCGGAAAAACCGATAACAACAATACTCAACCATTTATAAATTGTGTTTTAGACATTAATGAGATTTCCAATGCATGGATGTGTTTTAGGACCTTATTCACACGAAGGATGATGAATAATATTCCTTAATCACATTTTTTCATGTTTATGACCTTTGGTAGTTAACTGAATTAAGTATTGTAATTATCTTAATTAAGTAATTAAGTAAATATCACAACTTTAATAAATAATTTGACTCTAGAATCGAGAGTTTGATTATTTGAAGTGTTGTCTAACCATATTTTGTCTCAATATGCTGTGCTTAAACTTAACTTAGTCTTAATATTGGCGCCCTTAACCTTATTTAAGGCTCAGGGGTCAGGGACATTACACACGTCATCGTACTTGTTAGTTTCTATGCATCCGGTATTTATTGGTGGTTGTTTTGGAATTTCCAAGCAACCAGTTTTTTTCATTTTTCATGTACATTTCAACCATGCCTCCTCGACATGAAAGGAACCAAGTAAACTTTCTTATCCTCCAATTTAAAATTTCAAAATTTGTCCTTGTAGAGTAGAATTTTCAAAAATCTAAAAGAGTTTTTGCGAGTGCGTAACTAGACCTTGGAATGCACCGCTACATAGTTCGTTTATAGGTCACACCACTGCACAATGCGTTTATAGGTTGTAGCATCCACTGTGTGTTCCTTTCACACAACAAACACCAAAGTACATGGCACTAAGAACAATGTGGAGTTATAAATGTGCACCTCATTTACGGTGCATGAGGTTGCGCACCATCACACCGCATCTATTGGGGCACTTTTGCTGGTGCATTTCATTACATTTTATGCAATGGTAATAGTTTTAAATATTGAAAACCATATAACATAATGCAAAAAACTAAATTCCAAACGATGCATTATGTAGCGCACCATTGCCGGTGCATTCGTCGATGCACCATATCCGGTGTGCATATGTATATTAGATGCACCAACATCTTATATCATATGAAAAATGTACAACCCGACAATGGGTACACCAACACACGGTTGATAGTGTGTTTGTGTGTTTACTAGCGTATCGTAAAGTTACTAGAGAAATCCCCTTACATAACATCAATAACAGATTTAAAATTTGAAAACCCTATAACTTTTTGGTTATTAGCTGGTGCACCACATCTAACATAAAATAGAAACCCTAATTGGTAAATGGTGTGTTGTTTTACACATCGCTTTTTATGCGTATATTTATAATGGATGCACTTAAATCATATATTGAAATATAAAACCTAAAACCTATTGGAGCGTTTGTTAGCATATTGTTATGTTCAGCATCATTAACGGTGATACAGACGGATATCAGTGGCCACCCAACTATTCCATATATTTCTAAGGATGCACCTATTCTAGTTTGGTAGTTTTTTTTTACGAATTTTTATGTCCAAAACTTATGGGGCCATTTTGAGGCCCTAAATGACATGTTTTGGTGACTCCACAATCCACACATAGTTGAAAGTAATATGGATCGGTGAAATGTGTACTTCTCGATTATACTTTCCAACATGATACCGAGTGCCCTAAATGGAGATTGTGTGCAAAAATTATTCCCTCGAGAAGATGACACTTCAACTAACCATCTTGGGGCCTGCAAACCCTTTTACGGTCCATTCCTAGGGTTAGGTTTTAGGATGTTTTAAGGTTTTTTCCCTCATGATTCTGATAAAAGGGCCCTTCTACCTCCTTTTTTAATCAACTTGTCACGAATGAGTGTATCCTCCACATCTCATCTCAAAGATAAATCTACCACTGTTCTAGTTTCTTTTATTTTACAGTTTGTATTATTTCATTCAAGTTAATAGAATATGAGTTTATTATATCACCACGTTGCTTGTAATATATCTGTGTATGTGATTCTATATATGCTCTTTTATTTTGTTCTCATAAAACTTTGGATCAGATGGTGCTACCCGTTTGACACTATCATTGGTGCATTGGAGTGTTGTATGCGCACCGATTTGATTTTTTTAATTGTTTTGAATTTAGTTTCATGTTTTCTTAAAAAAATTAGGTGAATTTTTCTAATGCACCCAAATAGAATTTTATGCACTGCTTATGATGCTTACTAAAACATGGCGCACCATTGTCGATACACCTATTTAAAAAGTGACACACTATGTATGAAATTGTTTGTTAGCCCCCCAAAAAATTAAAAATGTTCTTATTAGTATTTCATTTACCTATGTTGTTTATATTTTGTGTTGTATTAATATTATTCATGCTGGAATTTGTATGTAAATCAGGTACACGTTGTACTAGCACAACCTCCACAGGTTGACTTATATAATGTCGTTCAAGTGTGGATGACGAGGGAGAGGGAGAGGGATATGTTCTTGTTGTGGCCACAACTACATCCCCTACTTTTCTTGATCTTGGAATAGAAAAGAAACCCTCCATATTAAATTTTGAGTTTTTGAGTGTCTTTAGATTGATATGCAAATGATGAATAATCTAATGAAATTTGACTGCATGAATGTCCATCATTTCCTTAAATATAATGTTTATCGATGTTAATATGGTGCTTGAATGAGTCATTTGGACTATTTTGACTTAGATTTTTTCCTCTTCTCTAATGACTTGCTTTGACACAACCAATGATGGGGCTTTGATAGTTGATTGAGTGTCTTAAGTTTCAATTTTTTAGGCTCTTTTATATTTGTCTTGCATCTTTTATGTTTGGTCCCCAATACTTGTCTCCCAATCTTGATATTTTCCTTGCCTTGTGAAGTTTGAAAGTTGTTTGGAAATTATCTAGTGTGTTTTCTAGTGTTATGCATTGTCTTACAAATCTCAATTTCTACTTCTAAGATTAGGTAAGGAATTCATCTGAAGCTTATCTCTTCAGACATATTCAAGAATAAGTCTATTTTCAAAAAATGGCTAAGTATGAAACAATTGCAGCGAGCTTGTAAAGAAGTTCGTTGATGTTGCAGTGAGAATGAAGAAGTTCATCGATGTTGCGACAAGAATGAAGAAGTTAACCAACATTGTGATGAGAGTTAAGAATTCATTGATGTTGCAATGAGGACGAAGAAGTTTACCGACATTGTTATGGGGACTAAAAAATTCATCGATGGTTGTGGCGAAAAAATAAAAACTTTTCTGACCTAGCGGCAGAAAAGGAAAAACTCGTCAACGTTGCAACGAAGAATCCACAATCCCACCGATGTTGTGGCGAACAACCCAAAACTTGCCACATTGTGCAAAGAAACTCAAAACTCACCAACATTGCATCGGGTTAGTCGAAGATCACCGACATTTCAACAAAGATGGGAGAAAGCCACCATTGTTATGGTGAAGATGGGAGAAAGTCATCACAGTTATGACGATAATTGAGAAACTCACTGGCATTGCAGTGAGATTAGAAGAAGACACTGTTGTTGAGATGATAATATGAAAATTTTCTGTTGTTGTGGAGAGAAGATGAAAAGTCACCACTGCATTGTGGCAAAGAAGACAATAACGCACTGGAATGAGCAACCAAATTCTCCAAAATTCGTCAACCAGTCTTTCAAATAAGTAATGTGGTGAAGTTTGAAAAGTCCATCGATGGAGTAAATAAGTAGGAATATGTGACAAATAAAAGTCAATAACTCATCCACGCCACACTAGGGTTGGAAAAGGAAGTCAAGTCTTAAGGTTGTTTGAACATCTACTATTGAGTATTAGGGTTGATGGATAGAGTATGAAGAGTTTTTTGACCTCTTTGATTCTTGATTTGGGCTTGGTATTGTTTCATGTGCTACCTAGATGGTTTATGATTTGCTTAATTGACTTTAAATGCCTCTTTTTGAGCACCCATTTGAAATTTGACTTGGGTTGACCATGAAGTCTTTGTGCATGATGGAATGAGTTTTAAGATGATTTTGACACTCCTCTATGTCTTTCATGTCCCCCCTGACCTTGACTTTGGTTTCCATTGTTCAAATTTGACTTTTTACCCTCTTTCTGTTTTTCCAATTTCATTCCCAGTGAGGGTCAAGGGCCTTGTAGAAAACTTGAAGCAATAATAAAATGATTTTTATGGTTGGATCATGTATCCCTATGCATAGTACTTCCAACGCATCAAACAGTTCATGATTTCAATAAAATATGAGGGGGTTATTAACTTTTACGTCATGAGACCTAGTTTTGCTATGACAATCTAAAGAGGCCTAATATTTGACTAAATGAAGCCTATAGTTGCAAAACATTTCGAGATTACACTTGGTATCATTTTTTGTAATGTCAGGAACCTCATAAGGAAGGATATTATCACTTGTCAAAATAAAGGGGAGCAAAAGAGAGTCTAAGTGATGGAATTACCCTCGAAGGACCTATTTGGTTATAAGTAAAGGAGGGTGCACCAATGAAGGGAAATGAGAAGGTCGGCCACCCCAATCAGGTGAGAAGGAGTGTATTCATGATTCTCCTACACTTATAAATCACTTGGAATTTCCTTATACATCTAAATAGAGCGCCCCTTCCCCCATTGGATCATTTTATTAACCACTTAATCATGAGATTAGCTAATTTATCCATGAGTGATATTAAACACCCTCCAAGTGGAAAATTCCCTTATGACATGACAGGTTTGTGGGTCTCCATTCACATATGGCTAATGATGCTCCATAATGACTCCTATTGGGAATGTAAGAAGTGGAAAGGTGTCCATTGGCCAACACTATGGAATGGGAAAAGTTCTTCCCCATCTCATGGAGTATTAACGAGGAAAACTCATTTTTTTAAACAAACAAGGACATATTTTTAATTTGATGAGAGGGATGGATGTATGAGGCACAAGCTTAACCATTTTTTTACTAAGTATGAGTGAGGGAGCCAAAGCCATTGAAGGAGGAAGAAGGTAAAGCTTCATCTATGTCCATTCCAAGCGTAGGTTTTGTAGATTTTAATGGTTCCATTTATAGTAATAGGTTGTTTCAGGAAAGTCATGAAATTTTGAGATACTTGAAAATTTCAAAGGATAACTATATTACTAGACATTTATCAGTACCTTTAACTTGTTGGTCTCATCAATTGAGTTCCTTAATTGTCAAATTTGAATAACTTTACTAATTTAAGCCAATTGGGGATTTATTTTGGTCATAAAAATCAGAATTAAGGTTGTTGGATCACAAAGAGGCATAAGGAATACCTCATATCATTAAATCCATGATCAATCCCTTTAAAAATGCATCCTACTATTTTTTAAGGAATTTTATTAATTTTCACTAAATAATTCCTAGAAAATAGGATTAAGTTGGAAAATCAATTATGAAGCCAAATATTTGCTACTAAGCTTTAATAAGGTTGGTGAATTCAATTTTACAATTGAAGGACCTCTATTTATTTTTCTATATTTTTCCAAAGTTAATTGAAAAATTGTATAATTTACACTAGACTTTGGAAATTTCATTGTAGAAAATAAACAAAGCAAATATAAAAGATTGAATCTATAGAGTTGATTCTAATCAAGATGAGCAACCTTAGATAAAATTTACAAGCCCCAAAATGGATTTTAAAGTCTCATTGTGACAATACAGGGAAAATTCAAAGGGAAACTAAGTTCAGAATGATAGTTAATGACTTTCAATCTAATGTTGATCATAATGATTTTCAATTAAAATCAATCTCATATTAAAATTCTCAACAAGTATAAAGATATAATATGTAACAATTGGTAAGATAGTTTAAATGTCACGTTTTGCGGCTCTTAGAAAATTTCCGCATTTTAGCTAGATTCCAATTGTTAACTTGATTTGTTGCAATTTCCCTTTGTGATCAATATGTAATATTTCATATATTCAATTTTGATCATAGGTTCTCACAATGAGGATGAAGATAGACTAATCAAGATCACTATTTGAAAGCAAGAACAATAACCATGGACAAACGGAGGTAATGTTCAATCAATTAATGTCAATCCATTGAGTTACGAAGACTCTAACAGAGAAGCTATCTATAGTAAGAAGACAAAAGTCACCATGTCACATGAGGAAAAATTCCACTAGGTGATGAAAGGTCACTAAAGGACAAATGAGTGGAATGCTAAAGGTCACCCAAGGGTGAATTAAATAAATTTTGTAATTAAATTATTCAAAGAAATTCAAATAGTCCTAAAGGAATATGCAAGGCCAAGCGTCACCTAGCCTTGGCATATATATTATAATCTCATTTGATGAGAAGGGGTTTTTTGCTCTCGAACTTTTTCAATGTACTATTGTTGAACTGTGAAGGAGGAGAAGCCTTGGATTAACTTTTGTATAGGAATACTTCTGTCATGTGGATGAATGTATTGAACTATTTCATGTTCTATCACATGTGTATATGAAGTAAGAATGTTTCAGACTTCTGGACGGACTATTCGTATATCTATTTGCTTCTTATTTGATTGTTATTTATGTTCTTTTACTTCCTATATTGGGTAGTGAAATCAGAATGATATAAATAACATGACTATTCTAATATTTATGATTTCCTTCTATTGATTGTTTATATACTTCTTAAAACAACTATCTGTATTATGGATGTGGATGTCCAATTGTTATTTCAATGTTTACCCTTTTACTATCGCTCCCAGATGGGATAGGTTAGTTTAGTAAGGAACTACATTTAGGTTAGATTAGCTAGCATTTCATTCATTAATTATTAAAAAAAGCTAAATGGTTGACCAAGCTACAATAGGTGAAAACCAATAAGGAATGGTTGTCATTGTGCTAGAATCCAGACGGGTTCCCTACTAGAACCGACTTGAGGTATAATTGGGACTTCTCACTGAGGAGAACCCCTACTATTGACCCTGGCTCAATTCGACTTTTCAACAGCTTTGGTGCTAGAAGGAGGTCCATATGACAAGGCAACCTATGTGAACTCATTTTTCTTAGTCTGAATGAATTGTTAATTGCTTCTTCCCATATCCCTGTATTGGAACACGATTTTGAGTTCACTGAGACCATCTAGGAGTGTTTCCCGGAAGACAGTCAATCTCTTGTCACAACCTAAGTTCGATGGTGAAGGGAAAACCTCTACATTTAGGCATATCATTCATTTTGATGTTACATGTTGAGATATCGAAGTTGTTCGAGATGTTGAAATATGCAAGTTGTTTGCCCTCATTTTCAAAGGATGAATTAGGGCTTGGTTTAAGACGATCCCACCCAACTCCATTCACAATTGGTAGAAGTTCATGAGATTTTTAATTGTTTCCCATGAGTACTATGACTACAAGAAGTTATGTGATGAGATTGAAGGTACCCTTAAGAGAAGTGACGAGTCAGTTGAAGACTTTATGTCAAGACTAACTCAAATTTATTTTAAGTTCCACAAAGATGAGAACCTTTAAGGAAGTAAATAATTAACTGGTATGTATATCTCATCTCTTGGCCCAAAGAAGTTGGATTTTTAATTAATCATGATAAAGAGTTCAACTGTCATAGTCATCCTCCATCAGGACCCTTAGACTAAGAAATATCAAAATTTAATGAACACAAGAATCTAGAGAACAATGATACACTAAACAACCCCAATTTATATAATACATGTTTTGTTGTAGATTCACATGAAGTAATCCCACAGTAACAATGAATGAATTAGATGAAAGAATACGACAAGAAATTCCAGGACCTGTGAATACATTAGGTTTCTTATATTAATTGGAATATGACTTAGAAGTGAACTATCCTTATAACATCTTTGAACACGAAGAAGATAATAATCAAAATATGCCTACAATTGGCGTTCTGGAGTTTCTTAATTTACAAGCATCGCCAACTGAAATTGTAGAAGAAGATAAATCAATATCTACTAAGAAAGTGAATGTTCTAGATACAAAAGATGTGATGGTTAATGATGATTCTTTTTTTTGATGAAATGAATATTGAATAGAATTTTATCATCTTCATTGATAATTTATTCTCTAATCAGAATTTGATTGGTGTTCCACGAATAAGCATATTTTGAAGAAAATTTATTGAATGATGATGGGAAAAATTTCAACGGATTATGTTGTGAATTTTTTTACTCGTATTTAAATTTATTTGCAAATCTTAATACTGAAAGAAATATTCAAAATATGCCTATCATAAATTCTATTGATTATGATTCTTGTAAAGTAAACAATGGTGAAGGGGAAGATGCAAACATTTCCATTGTTCAATTTAAGGATTGTAAAGAGGAAACTAATATTTTCACATATGTTTTCAATGAAACTCAAACTAACACTAATGTGGTTCGCGATGCATAATAGAAATAGGTTATTTATGATAGTCCATTGTGTCCTAATGATGATGACATGTTTGATGTGAAAACATTTAGGTTTAAGAAAAGTACGATGATGAGTATAATGAGGCAATTCATCATTCAATGATGGTTATGCCAGGTCCTCATGATATTATTGCAGTGCCCCATTTTGTTAGACTCTTTTATTACTAAACTATATTATTGTTTGAGGGCATTTTACCACAAATGACTCGGTTAAATTTTATAATATGAAACAACATATATATATATATATATATATATATATATATATATATANTGCATTTGGTTACTCACGGATAAATGAGATTTTATAAATATATTCATATGATGCACCATTGTAGTGCCTTGTTTTGCCAGACTATTTCGGTGCTAAAAATATGTTATTGTTTGAGGGCATTTGAGTGCAAATGACCTGGTTTAATACTATGCATTAAATGACCTATATATATATATATATATATAGACACACACATATACATATATTGATTGTTATGTCTCATTGGTTACTCATGAATGAATGGATTTTGTAGATAGATTTATATGATGCAAATTATTGATTTTATGATGCATGACTGAAAAATATAAGTAATTTTTGTTACTTACAATATATTGGTAGATGCTTTGACAATTTTCTAGTGTGACAGGGGCCCAAATGTGCAATGATACAAGGTGGTGTTAATGCCGCATGAATTCCAGATTGAGTATAGATATGATATGAGGTGATATAATTTATTTAATTGATATTTCGATTAATTGTATAGTACAATTAATGCACATAGATTTCATGTGTGCAGGAACAAGATCATGATTTCCAATTGACCCACGAAAGGATGATGAGGTTGTATGGAAGAAAGTACCAACATGATTAGCACCTCTTTTCCATGTGGCGAGTTGAAAAACGAGAGAAGCTTTTACTTGTAAGAGGCATGTTGCCATGAGGGTAGGCCGCGGACTCGGTCACTCACAGGGATTAACTGAGGAGCACATAATGAGGTGTCGACCTTATTCCTCAGTAACCATGAGTCTCTCCATAGCGTAGATCAGATTGAGTTAACATGGTCTCATCCATCGTACTAACTCCCCATCACGGAAAACAAGATATTTGAAGGGCATGAAGATGGTCATGGCACCCTTGATATCACCATGATAAACAAATGTAATTATTAAGCTATAAAGTTGGAAATATTTAACTAAAAAATAAATTGATGAGTTGGAAATAAAATAAAGGAAAGTGTACCATTATGACAAAAATCATATACAAAATAAAATAGAGAAAGTAATCTCTAATTGGAAACACAAATGCACACACACAAAACTAGAAGACAAAAACAAAAATCAAGGAAACATGTAAATGAAATTTAGGAACAATTAAGGAAAGAAATTCTAAATCAACATTTAGAAAGGTTAAGAAAAGAAGAAAAAAAAATAGAAGAATTAAGGAAAGAAATGCTAAAATCAATGTTAGAAAGGTTAAGAAAGGAAAAAAGGAAATCCATTGAAATGGAATAAAAATGAATTCAAAATAGAAATAAATAAATATGATTTTTCATTATAAAGAAAAACAAAAGAATCTCAAAAAGGGATATAAGTAAATGAACAAGTTTTGGGGCACACATAGAATAATAGCCCTAATATTGGATTGATGAAATAATGTCGAAGTGAATTCGAAGGTGACTTTGGAGAATTTGGTTAATCAGTGTGTGAACAGGGTTGAGAGACCCCTTATAGAATCTACACACCATGATCGTGCTAAAGGTATTTCTTCCTACAACCCCATTTCAGCTTGGGGGTCCTTGGGGAAGGAGAGTACCCATTGGAATGGTAGGGAGGTCAACCGATGGATCTCTTATGATTGGGAATTGATCAATGCTTGTGGGAGTCCAATGGAGATCATGGTGTGACATCCTCATAAAGAACTTGGCATGAATCTGCACAAAGAAACTCAGGTTTTTATGCATTGTCAATTTGTTATTATAAATTCGTTGTCATAGTCCGTTTATTAAAGATCAATGAATTGGTATCTGCATTTTATTATGGATCTGTGTATATTACAGATAAATGAAATTGGTACCGATTTATCCCTTCAAGGAAGTCTAGCAATGGCTTCCTGTCTGTGAAAATGACAGCCTGAAATTTCTGCAATCAGGCTTGTTGCATGTATTCAGTGTGCTTGAGACGGGCACTTTTAAGAAAGAAAACAAAAACAGACATGAACTTAGGATAGTTAATAGTACTTAGATTGATCTGTTGAATACACCAGCCGAGTTCATTGTACTCACTCTGCAGCCTATGACAGTTCACGAGACCGTAATTACCATTAAAGTGACAGGCTGGAATAAATACACTCAGATTGCCGCTCGCTCTATGCTCTTTCAAGACGTTATAAATTTTACAACTATCCAAGGGTTATAGTTAATATGATAAATTTTATCTGAGCATGAGGAGATATATATCCTCAAAATGTTATATGATTCTTGGACAGGGTGATTTAACCATTTAAAATACTTTCAACCCTGGCTTGACACCAATCCAAGTTGAATTGTCCATTAATAAGTCCACCCAATCACAACCGTCAATTGACACTTTGTGAATAATTGGTGAACAACGTGGATCGCTACAATGCATGTTTAATATGTATGCCACTGATTGACACAAACGAACTTTACATGAATGTGATTAACTTTGTGGCCATATGCCAAATACTATGTCATGGAAAAGTGTTATCAATGGGAAATCTTTTTTTTTTCATAGTTTAAATATTAAAAGAAAGAGATTAATATGGTTACATGGAAGTATGCATATAAGAAGGAGGCATTAATGGGAAATAGGCATTAGTGATGGAGGAGCATCTATGGAGAAGTAAACTATTATGTATGAATTATTTATATAGATTTATATTAGTTTAACGCACTTCTAGTTCAATATAAGGCCTTTTGCATACATATTTAACCATGAACATGCATTTTAGCATTGCTTTAAGCATTTTCTATGTTTTAAGAACATAACTGTCATATTTTGAAACATCATGCATTTTTTTGGTTGTGACTTAAAATATATTTAAGTAGGAAGAACAAGAATGTCAAAATAGATCATTACTTAGTTTTAGTTTCATTTTATCCATAGAGTGCATATTTTGTGTTGGGTGCATGCATTTTTAGTGAATATTATTTCACTTTTTTTAAAATTGTCAAAAATAATTAAGAGAGGATTTTATCTTGCATTTGGGCATTGTATTGATAAGTATGAACATGTAAGATGATGAAGAATGAAATAATATGTCCAAATACTTAAATGTTTTATTATTGTAAGGAAATTTGTAAGGATTCATGATTTTCTTAAAGTGTAAAAACTTTAGATGGAACATTCTTACAAAGTTGAAATGCTTTTGGTGACTAATTCTTAAGGAAAAAATCCTTGGCATAATTTATTAAAGAGTGGATGGCAAGGCCAAAGTTTATGTTCTCTGTGTAAGAACACAGGGGAAGATAGCTTTCATTTGTTTGTAGAATGCACTTTTTGTATAGAAGTTTGGAGAATCATAAAAGATTATTTTGGTTTCCATACAAAATGGGGAGAGGGTAGTTTAGAGAACTCTTTTCACTTATGGTTCATTACTGAAGACAAGTTCAAACTTTTTCCCATTTTCATCTCTTGGTCAATTTGGAATACAAGGAATTATGCAATTTTTCAAGACATTCATCCCAATGCACTCATTTGCAGTATTAAAGGCATAAATCTTTTTAAGGAGCATGAGAAACCTGCTAGCATATTTTATCCAAAAAGGTTGATCCTCCAGCTGATGTCTTAACAAGAGCAGTTGGTTTCTTTGATGGTGCCTCAAATCAGGATCACTGTGTCTGTGGAATTGTGCTTGTGATAAACAAAGATCATTTTTTTTATGTCAGCTTGGGAGGTGGATTGGGGACAAACACTAAAGCAGACCTTTTAAGCGTGTATGGTCTTAAGTTTATTTCCTTCCATTTTGGTGTTTCAGACATCAGTATCTTTGGAGATTCAAAGATTATTATAGACTAGTTGAATGGTTTATCTAACTTTCAAACACTAGTCTCAAAAAATTCAAACTCTTAGAAGGGCTTTTAAGGAGCTATCTTTCAGTCATATTTCCAAAAGTTTTAATGAAGTTGTTGATACTCTATCCAAAGAAGCTATGTCCCTAAACTTTGGATTTGCGAGAATTCAAGAATTCATGGAAGGTGCCATGACCTTCGCGGGTGTTTATTACTTTAAGGAGTTTATGCAAATTTTTAAGGTTCTGGACCTTTTTTGAAAAGCAAATATTGTTTACTGTAAGTTTTTGTAATCCGTTAAGACTAGAACTGAAGAAAGGTAGTATGAAGAAAATCTGATACAAACTAAACTAAAGGTTCTCTCAAGAATTGAACATGGATGGCTGATGTAACATTTCCTTGATTTTAAATAATAGCAGGAAAGTTTTTTTTTTGTGAAAAAAAAAGTGTAGAAACCTTGGCAAATCTTAACGAGAGACTTGGAATAACTTCAAGGAGACATTTAAAATTCGATGACTTGGACCAGACAACCATTTTTGTAGGAATCCAACATTTTTTAGTTTGCAAAATCGGAATTTAGTTGTTTTTTAATCATGATTTTGATGATAGAAATGAATTCAACACCTCAGAAACCCCTTGGGCACCCAAAATTCCAGAACTTGACATCTGTAACTTGGATTTTGAAAAATTTTGATCAAATTTTAACAAAATAGTGCCGAAAAAGTATGTTTATTCCAACCCAAATCGTCGATTTTTTAGACTACACGTAACTCCAAGGGTGGGATTGAATTTTATTGATCGTGAATTCCATATAAATACATGAGGAGATGTGACCTTTGGAGTTTCACGTTCCAAAGATACGTGACTCTTCAATGTATTTTTTAATAACTGGAAAAACTAAAATATTTATAATATTTTACAAGTGGAACTTAAAGATTAAGTTTTGAGTACTTACTAATTCTTAAATTTCCAATCATAAAATGCTAGACGATACTTTTGTAAAATATTAAAATTTCTAAAGATTTTTATATAGCTTCTGAACGGTTTTGGTGATGTCTAGATTAAAATATTTTGATTTTGTAGAATTTTAGAAAATAGAAATTAAAAATAAATAAATAAAATTGGAAAAAAGAAGAAAAAAAGATTAATCCATTTATTAAATTGTTCTCTTAAATTTTCCTTAAAAAATTCTTCCACGTGCATTTTACATAACCATATTTAGCTTCGTTTTTACACCCATAATTAAGTGTTATGAAGAACCACGTATATTTTGATCATCTTAAGCGCATTCTAAACACAAGGGATGATGTTGATATTTGACACATTCGACTTGCCTTGAGACCATTATGATGTACATTTTTTTTTTTCAGATGGAAAGATCCACGGGAAACCTAGCAATACTTCCCCACATTCGTGGATGGTAGAGGTGGTAAACTGCCGGCCATCCTAGCAGAAGGACTAACCCCAGAGGACTCAAGGCTCGAACTCGTGACCTCCCCCGAACCAAGAGAGTGTACGCAAGTCTTACCAATTGAGCTAACCCTTGGGGCTATTATGATGTACATTTTTTTTTTCATAAAAAAAGATCTTATATATATAATATATAAAAAAAGTTTACCAGATATATTTACACATCGACATATTGTCACCTTTGTCCAGAAAACATACATATCATCTACAATCCAGCAAGTTCAAAAATCTATCCAAAAACTGTTACCATATGTAGCCAAAATAAGACCCCCCAAGTATCTACCCTAGTAAATCATGTAATTATCATTACATAATCCACCCCAGATAAATAAAATATCCTATGAACCATAAGATATATCAATCTTATGCATCCATACCCATTATGCCACAGTACTAATAAGAACCAAAAAATGTAAAAGTAGATGGATCACGTCCATCCCCACGGGCCACCAAAAAATGTCCAACCGGCCTCGAAATTGCCTGCTTTGATAAAAGATCAGCATCATAATTGATCTCCCTATATATATGCTATATGCTGATCTCCAAGAATTGATCCCTCATCTGCAAAATGCGATCCATCCAAAAAGTCAAGAGAATCGCGTTTAAATGTATAATACCCTTAAACCGGTCAACGATAACCCTGGAGTCACCAGCAATTTGGATAGAATCAATGCCCAATGTTCTAGCTAAGTGAAGGATACTCCATAAAGCCAGTAATTCAGACCGTGTGTTGGTACCAATACCACAGTTCCATTTGACATTAAATCTGCCCAGAAGAGGCGATATGAGTATAGCCCCGACTCCACACATAGTTCCCCCAGCCTGTGAGGCCCCATCAAAGTATCCAATAGCCATGTCATGTATAAACACAGGTTGTTGAATATGATGTGACTGCTGTTTTCTGCAAATCTTGGGCCTCTCGTTCCATAACAACTGAACCTTGTTGACTATCTGAAGGGGTGTAGTTATATTATTCCGGAAAATATAGGAGTTTCTTGCCAGCCAGAGTAATCGACATACATGAAAAGGAATAGTCCTCAATTTCCATTCACTAGTTATCCAATTTCCAAAGGCCTATGTAATATGTAAACCCTGCCAGATAATAGCAGTACCATAAATATGACCAATATGCTGCCATACCTGTACAGTAAAAGGGCAATCGATCATCAAATGTGTGATATTACCCTCCGCATTATGACAAAACGAGCATATACCGGGGCCCTCAAAGCCTTTTTTCTGTAGAATATCCCAAGTATGTATGCGCTCAGCCAACATTAACCAGGAGAATATCACCGTCTTATGAGGAAGTTGCCACCGCCAGACCTTCTTAAACCATAAAGGAACACATTCCGAGTATAGGGCAACAACAGTTGATTTATATGCCAGTGCCGCAGTGATAGTTCCAGTCTTTACATTCATACTCCAGTAAAGAGAATCTTTACAAAGTTGAAGTCTGAGACCAGAGTTTCTGAGTTTGTAGGTATATTCATTCCATTCCACGGCCATAGGCCCAGTAAGATGGATTTCCTGTGCCTCCACCCATCGCGTATTGCTCGAATCATCAATGTTACGCCCAGCCTGTGCCAAAAAATATATTCTGTTCTCCAGCAAATGTGACAAAAGAGGCTCCGATAGCCTGTATGATCCATGCAATCCCAATATTGGGTCTCTACCCACCCTAATGCTCCACCCATCACCAGGACGCCACACCAGCCATTGTTTTAATATCGGCATCGCCTTCAATAGTGCCCTCCAAACATTTGAGATGTTCTTCTGTCCATATTCGGTCAATCTGATCCACACAGTGATCGGCCATCCCCGAAAGTACTTGGCCGATATCACCCGCTGCCACATACATGGTACAAAAATACACCGCCACATGTTTTTAGCATTAAGGGCTCTACCAAAATTACTAATGTCCTTTAAGCCCCATCCACCCCATCCTTTAGGCTTTGTCAGTAACCCCCATCTAGCCAAGCAAATAGATGGTTTATCAGTGTATCCAGACCATAGGAATCTGGTCATCCTGCTCTGTATCAGTTTTAGTATAGCACGCGGAATCCATGATAATGAGAACCAATAAACATGTATGCTCTCCAAGACTGATTTTGTCAGTATGAGTCGCCCTCCAATAGATAAAAAATGATGACCCCACTTACCAATGCGAACCTCAATCTTCTTCAGCAACCAAAACCAATCCCTGATCTTATAGTCATTGGGTTTCAAAAAAAACCCAAATATCTAAAACCATGTTCAAGAGGCAGTATATCAAAAGTAAAAAGTCGATGTATTTCCTCCAATGCATCAGGTTCCCAATTAGAATGATAAAACTGTGATGTACATTTTATATATAGGGAGTGCACTCTTTTAAATTATAAAGTCTACGTTTTGTAATTGGTAATTTTGTAATATGTAATGCCAACTAAATTATGAGGGAATTATTTTATTATAATAGTTAAACCAATATCATTATTTCCTTTTGTATAAATATAGAATTCTAAAATAATTGCGCATCTCAAGGTTTGAATCCGAAGTTAAAATCAAGTGAAGAATATAAGGAAGAGGATTTAGATACATGCATTATAGACATAGAACCAATATTACAGGGTACTCCATTTGTGTGGTGAATTATTTTTGCATGGATTAAACAAATAATGGCAAGGTACAAGGCCTTTCAATTATTGTTATTGTTATTGAAAATTAAAGACATTGCTTAATTTGCATCAAAAGTGGGTTGACCATGGTAGTTGACCATGGTAGTTGACACTAAGGTCAATTGCCAACCTTAAACATGTTGACAATTATAGTTCGTTTACTAGGACCAATCGAAAACACGAAACTCCAAGGGTGGGATTGAATTTTATTGACCGTGAATTCCACATAAATAAATAAGGAGATGTGACCTTTGGACTTTCACAATCCAAAGGTATGTGACTCTTCAACTTATTCCTTAGTAACTGGAAAAACTAAAATATTTATAATATTTTACAAGTGGAACCTAAAGATTAAGCTTTGAGTACTTATCAATTCATAATTTTCCAATTATCAAATGCTAAATGATATTTTTGTAAAATATTAAAATTTCTAAGGATTTTATATAGTTTATGGATGATTTTGGCGATGTTTAAATTAAAATATTTTGATTTTGTGAAATTTAAGCAAATTATTTTAGGAAAAAATATAATTTTTTGCAAAAAAAAATTGGAAAAAAAAGAAAGAAAAAAAGTAACCTATTTATTTAATTTTTCCTTAAAATTTTCCTCCACATACATTTTACATAACCATAACCATATTTAGTTTTGTTTCTATACCCATGATTAAGTGTTATGAAGAACCACATATATTTTGATAATCTTAAGCGCATGCTAAACACATGGGATGATGTTAATATTTGACACATTCAACTTGCTTTGAGAACATTGTGAGGTACATTTTCTATATAGGGAGTGCACTTTCTTAAATTATAAAGTCTACGTTTTGTAATTGGTAATTTTGTAATATGTAATGCCAACTAAATTCCGAGGGAATTATTTTATGATAATAGTTAAATCAATATCATTTTTTTCTTTTGTATAAATAGGGAATTCTAAGATAATTTCGCATCTCAAGATTTCAATCCGAAGTTAAAATCAAGTGAAGAATATAAGAAAGATGATTTGGATTCATGCATTATAAATATAGAACCAACATTATATGGTGTTCCATTAGTGTTGTGAATTATCTTTGTATGGGTTAAACAAATAATGATAAGGTACAAGGCCTACCAATTATTGTTATTGAAACTTGAAGACATTGCTTAATTTGCATCTAAAGTGGGTTGACCATTGTAGTTGACACTAAGGTCAATGGAAAACCTTAAGGCTGGTTGGCAGAGCCATATGCACATAGCAAGAGTGGAAGTGTGCACAAAGAAGAGCCATAGTGGAGAGAGCCAAAGCAATAAGAGCAACTGGCTTGCTCGCTGTCAGAGGATGCAGAAAATAGGATGGCATCGTATTAACGTATTAGTACTTTGGGCAGTGGTTTATCTAATCAAGACACTTCATGATCCTTCGATGCATACGTCGAATCTTCCAGTAGATGTAATTATGGTCTATCATACATCCGGTGGTTACCAATTTATTTATATATGTAATAATGCTTTCTCATTTTCGACAATTATAGTGGGTTGATCATTGTTGTTGACATTAAGGTCAATGGCCAACCTTAAACATGTTGACAATTATAGTTCGTCTACCCATAGGTCCAATCACCAACCTTGTATACTATTCTTTCCATGTATGCGTGAAAACTATTTTGAAGATGTTCCATGAAGTTTTGAAAATGAACATGCAACTAAGGACATTAAGTCCATTCAGATTTGGGAGGAGGTTGGGAAGATTGGAGTTCCATATAAGCATGGTGATGCATTCTATCATAAAGGTAAAGGCAAGGAGTACATGGAACTCAAGAATGAGAAGTTTGCTGGAATAGTTTCAAACATGATAGAATTTTAATGTAAACTAAACTTTTAAACATATACATACTCTCTTAATTTCGAGGAACTCATGAAATGATAAACTTATATTGAAATGAGAATTTGGATGCATTCATGCACTTTCTGAATGAACATTTTCAACTAGTTTTTTGTTTTTGTTTTTGTTATTGAATGTTTTTCAAAAACATGTACGATAAATTTTGACGAAGTGATAGAATACCACATTCTACAATAACAAGGATCTATGTGTGATGATGCATCTACATATGTGAAAAGGTACATTTCCTCCCATTTATTCAAATATTATATAGTTTATTTCTTTAATTGAAGGTTTTTGATGTGGCACTAAGGTAAACTATCCCTAATTAATATCCTTTATGCTAGATGTAAAAATATACCCACCATGTGTACTATCCCTTACAATAGAATCCTTTAATTATTTTGTGACATGTTCAAAATGCACAATGTTACGCCTGCTACTGGTTTAATTTTTAACTCCATAGATGAAAATTTCATGCTAGCACCACCAAATGCATGCCATACAGCTCAAAATGCATGTTGTTGGACATCAAAATTGCTAGTTACTTGCAATTTTCTCACTAAAAAAAGAAAAAGTAAATTTTCTTATATAAAAGCATGTATCGTTTGGATTTACATTGAATATCTCACTCCATAGTTAGTTTAGGAATTTCGTGATTAACCTTTTCCAATTTTAACATCAGAAAAAAGAGGCAACAAATTTATGTGGGTTTACATTTTTGTGCAATATACATACATATTTATAGAATTTACAAAAACAATGAAAAATAATGAATTTGCCATTTTGCAGAGATATTAATGCATTTAGAGATATCTAGAGAAATATGAATATAAATAATTGTTAAAGACTTGAGATACTCTAGCATTTAATTTCATATGGTATGCATTTTGATAGACAGTGTGTACATTCAATTGAGCCTAATTAAGGTGGTGAAACATTCAGTTCTTAATTAAAAATCACATTTTGAGAAAAAATATGAGAATTTTGAGTCATGTAAATACATTTTAATATTTTTTTTAGAGATTATATCATGATAGGTGGAACACAAACATTCCCCATTTTGACCCTTCAAATGTGCATTCATTGATTAGCGAGTGCATTTCCTTATGATTTACCTAATGATTAGGTTTTTAAGAAAATGGACATGTATTTGCAACCATTCTTATAATTTAAGGTAATGTTATAACATGGATCGTTGGATGTAACACATATTGATGGATGTGAATTTGAGATACTACGGCAACAAAGCGAAAAACTTTTTAACGGGAGTGGTAATTTGTTATTCGTTGCTTTTCCGAGTAAAAAACACCGTTATTCAATCCATGCATACGCGTTTGTTATTTGATAAAAAGAAAGCACCGTTGTTTACAACATGAGCGTTTGTAGTCCAACGGTCAGGATAATTGCCTTCCAAGCAATAGACCCGGGTTCGACTCCCGGCAGACGCAATAAGTTTTTCGTTGTTTTCCTTGGAGACTTTTTTTTTTTCCAAAGAAAAAAATCGTAAATAACTTTATTCACTTTTAGTAGATGGCCCTCATAGTCCATTATACAAATTACAACAAAAATGTTGTCAGTTACAATATTTGCCTCAAAAAGCACAAATCCACAATCCAAATCTAATGTTCATAGATCATCATATCATAAAGTTCACTAAATCCTTTCCAACAGATAGAAACAATAGTACATGAAATAAACTAAGTCTGATCATAGCAGACTTATATCATCACTCCTGATAAATCAGGTCAGATCAAAAAAATGTGATCAATAGCAAAAAATCAGAGCAGAACTAGCATGCTGAAAAGGTCTCAGAAAAGTCTAAATGCTGATAAAAAAACAGCAGCTAAAAAAGGTCAATTCCAGATCATCCAGAGATGAAAAACATAGTATTCCAAATTCATTCAGTACCAAATATAAGAGGCCAACCAGCCCGCAAATCAAGCTCTGAATAATGTTGCTAAAGATCACCAATTTCGAAGGCACCTCAAAGTCAGCCATGGCATCATTTCTGGAAGTTCATCAAGAACCAGCAATCTGTCATATGACAGACAGCACTCTACATCTGCTTTAGAAAACCTGAAAAGTTTATGTGGAATCTGCCTCATTTTGTTCAAAAGTATGCCAAAAACCCTCATGAATGCTACCCCCTGCTTTTGCCAATAAATCAACTTTGGAATTTCTTTCCCTATAAATGTGTTTGTAAGACACATGATCAAGATGGTCTGATAAATAATGAACTTCTTGAAGAATCAAGGCTAATTCAAGATTTTGTAATTTATACTTACCAGATGCCCAATTAATAACAAGCTGGGAGTCCCC